>CAUYRT010012422.1:0-10608 GCA_963574885.1 Lepilemur ruficaudatus
CAATTATTTTCCTGCTAGCAAGGAACAAGTAGAATTTGAAATTTAAAATATCATATCATTTACATTAGTATCCCCCAAAATGGCATACTTAGGTATAAATCTAACAAAATATGTACAAAATCTATATGAGGAAAACTACAAAACACTTTTGAAAAAAATCAAAGAAGAATGAAATACATGAAGAGGTATTTCATGTTCATGGGTGGAAGACTCAATACTGTCAAGATGTCAGTACTTCCCAATTTGATCTAAAGATTCAATGCAATATCAATCAAAATCTCAGCAAGTTTTTTGAAGATATCAACAAACTGATTCTAAGGTTTATAGAAAGAGGCAAATGACCCAGAGTAGCCAATGCAATATTGAAAGAGAACAGTTCGAGGACTGACACTGCCTGATTTTAAGACTTACTATAAAGCTATAGTAAGCAAGACAGTGAGGTATTTGTGAAAGAACAGACAAATAAATCAGTGTAACAGAACAGAAAGCTTAGAAGCAGACCCACAAAATGCAGCAGATTGATCTTTGACAAAGGAACAAAGGCAATATAATGGAGAAAAGACAGTCTTTTCAACAAATGGTGCTAGAATAATTGGACATCCACATGCAAAAAAAATGAATCTAGACATAGACCTTACATTCTTTATAAAAATTAACTCAAAACGTATCATAGGCCTAAATATAAAACACAAAACTATAAAAAACATCTAAAAGATAACACAGCAGAAAATCTAGATAACCTTGGGTTTGGTGATGACTTTTCAGATACAACACCAAAAGTGCAATCCATGAAAGAAATAATTGATAATCTGGACTTCATCAAAATTAAAAACATCTGTTCTGCAAAAGACACTGTCAAGAGAATAAGAAGAAAAGCCACACACAGGGAGAAAATATTTGTAAAAGACATATCTGATAAATCACTATTATCCAAAATTCGCAAAGAACTCTTAAACTCAAAAATAAGAAAATGAACAACTCATTTAGAAAATGGGCAAAAAACCTGAACAGATACCTCATCAAAGAAGATGTACAGAGGGAACATAAGAATATGAAAAGATGCTCAACATCATATATCATTAGGGAATTGCAAATTAAAACAACAGTGAGATACCACCACGCACCTATTACAATGGCAAAATCCAGAACACTGATAACACCAAATGCTGGTGACAGTGTGGAGTATCAGCTACTCTCATTCACTGCTGGTGGTAATGAAAATGGCACAACCACTTTTGAAGACAGTTTGGCAGTTTCTTACCAAACTAAACGTACTCTTACCATATGATCTAGCAATGACACCCCTTGGTATTTGCCCAATGAATTGAAAACTTATGTCCACACAAAAACCTGCACATGATGTTTATACAGTTTCCTCCATAATTGCAAAAACTTGGAAGCAATCAAGATGTCCTTCAATAGGTGAATGGATAAATTTTGGTACATCTAGAAAATGAATATTACTTGGTACTAAAAAGAAATCAGCTATGAAGCCATGAAAAGACATGGGAGAAACTTAAATGTATATTATTAAATGACAGAAGTCAATCTGAAAAGGCTACATACTGTATGATTCTGACTATATGATATACTGGAAAAGTCAAAACTATGGAGACAGTAAACAGATCAGTGGTTGCCAGGAGTTAAAGGGAAGAGAGGGATTAATAGAGCACAGAGGACTTTTAGGGCAGTGAATATTCTACATGATATTATAATGGTGGATATATGTCATTATACTTTTGTCAAAACCCATAGAATGTACAACACCAAGAGTGAAGCGTAATGTAAATTATGGGCTTTGGGTGATAATAATGTGTCAATGTGGGCTGGTCAATTGTAACAGATTTAACACTCTGGTTCAGGATGCTGACAGTTGGGGAAACAGCGCCTGTGCAGGGGCAGGGGGTAGGTATAGGGGAACTCTCTGTACTTTCTGCTCTATTTTGTTGTGAACTTAAAACCACTCTAAAAAATAAAGTGTATTAAATAAAGAACAGTCACAAGAGTATAATTTTGGAAAATGTATTTGACAAAGTGGGTGTAGTGTAGGATTTGTGCACCTAGAGTCCAGGACTCTGTTACTTCTGCCAAAGGCTATTGTGCAACTTTAATCAAGTAACTGTCTCTTTGGGCCTAAGTGTTCTCGGTTCTGAAATGAGGAAAAGGGATTATCTGACTCTAGAGTTATTTTGGCTCTACTATTCTCTGGGGCAGTGAAATTTAAGTGGCAGTGACTAAATGAGGCATGAGGCAAAAGTTGAATCACCTTCAAAGCTGTGCCCCAGTCACTGCGCAAATTAGTGATAAGTTACTATTTCAGTACCTGGTGCTCACAGGCAATTGTATAATGGATTAACCCTATATTATTTGAGTGCCTCCAAAAAGCTATAGAAAAACAGCCATTAAAGACAGACTGACAAATCCAGCTAACAGGCCACTATTTGGCAATTTTGTAAGCTTATTTTAAAAATTGAGCCTATCAAAATTGCCATTCCAAAAACCAGCGACTTAAATTTCCATAAATAATGGAGTGGAGATGGAGGCGCTTTTGTGTAAACCTGTCTCCCTGGGCAATGAGATGGTTCAGCATCACCACATATCTGAGGTAACAGGAGATTGTTATGTGTTCCTGTCAATCCAGGAGAGGCATCACTCACAAGACTGGAAGATTTCCAGCTCAAGTAGTCATGAAGATCATACATTTGGTGAATATATGCATTGTTAGAATAAAACCAAATTGTTCTGAATAATAGAATCAGTAATAAAGATTTTATAGACTTTTCTCTAAAGAATTTCCAGGCATGTCTTAAGAGAAAGCCTTAAGGTACAGAGCCTGGGTGCAGACTCTGAAAGCTGCTGTGAGAGCAGTGACTTAATTCTGACAGGGGAAAGCTCTGAGTAGACTTTCTTACCCACTGTGAGACACAGAGGAGAATCCTGCTTCCTCAGGCTGAGTCTTCTGCTCATTCACTCCCTTCTCAGCAGGTCCCTTCTCCTCTAAGGGCTGATGCATCCAAGCCTTCATTTTCTCATGAAGAGCTCTCTTACAGACTCCTTTGAAAGGAAGGATGGAGAGGAAACGTGTCTAGGTCTCCACAATGGCCAGGCTTTTCTCCAAAGCTACCTAAAGGCACTGAAGCAAAAATATAGTTTGAAGAAGTTAGATTACTAAAGGAGATCCCACAGGAGCATAGACTCTCAAGAGCAGAGCCTACAAGGAAGTTACGAGTGAAGCCTACAATGTGCCCCCTTGAAGAACATCCTGGCAACCTACTGGGTAAAGGGAAGATGCAGCAAGTAGGGGGAGATGTTGTTAGGAGGAAAAGGAAGGTGTTATAGAAGAAAAAACAGGCAAGTAAATGAAATAAATGAGTGCAAATAAATGAGGTTTAAACTGGGCCAAGGGATGAGTATTTTTGATTCTTGAAGTTCCCAGGGAGTGTCCCTTCAGAAGTCAGGAAGCATTTTTATTACCCACAAGTTTTGAGAGTCATGAAGGTTAAAAAAATTTTGAGATGCCAGAGCTCCAATCCCAAGTCACTGGACATCAACAGTAGTGCTATGGGAAGACTGAGGGTGCTGGGCCTCAAATCGCAATCGTAGAATTAGAATGTGGAGGTATCTCTAGAACCCAAAGAAGCCCTGCCTTCCAACGGCCCCCCACACTCAACACAAGGCTGCCTGTGTTTTCCTGGAGGACGCTATCATAGAGGATGTCTCTCATATCACCCCGTTTTAATATCTGTCTACCCTTCGGCTGATACCACCATTCAATCAATTCCTTAACCTTCCCCGCCCACCAAAATAGCATATTGCTCCTTGTTCAATCTTGCTTTGAATAGAAAACATCAAAACATTTTCTCAGCGCCTTTTATTTTCTTGAAAACTGTTTCAGTAAAAATAATTCTTGTGGTTTTTCTTAAATGAATATTTGTAAACTTGTAGTGATTCTTTCTGTTCCTTTTTGGGAACTCTCCAGGTTTTCGCCATTCTTTCAAGAGCATAGTGACCAAACTGCAGTATAATACTCTAAGTAGGACTAATACATTTAGCATGATGATGTCTTACCTTTTCCTTCCATCATAACTAATATATCCCAATGCAATATTGACTTCCTTTCCTTTGCAGTAACAACATGTAGGGGTTTCATTTAACATGAGGTCAATTTCAATCTTCCAAACTCCTACCTCTACCCAACTTCGCTACTTGTAGGTCTGTGTTTGCATTTTTTCTTTTAATCTCTATAAATATACTTTGCTAATGTCTGTTTTGAATTTCATTCTGGCGCTGCAGGTTACTTTTCACTTTGTTGAAGTCCTGAAAATATTTTATTAATTTCCTTGAATATGAGTAATAGAAACTTAATGTGCTTCTGACTTGTAAACCTAATGGATTTCTTTATTCTTTCACTCAAATCTTGATAGAGTTGCCTGGGCTGCCACATAGTCATTGAAAATGGCCTGTGACAGACCCTGGTATAATCTAGGCCACAGCGGGGAGGGGATGTATGGCGAATGCAAGCTGTAGTTTTTAGCGACATAACAGCTGAGACTGTGAAGAAAGTCACAGGCACAGCAGAGTGGGAGGGATCCTCTAACCTTGCTTTCCACTTCCTAGGCCTCCATTCCATTGGTGTGCTGGTAAGTTTTTAGCAACAGGCACTCTTGGAGATAAAGTCCTCATTTGTAGTATTTGCCTGTTTTCATTGGGTTAATACTGTCACCCTGGCCAATTTTAAACTACCGTCACTGAATAGAGTTGGAAAGAGATGCTAAGTAGCACACCATGATATAGTATTTCCACCATATAAATACAGCAGATGTACCACCTCACACCCATTAGGATGGCTACTATTTTTTAAAAAAGCAAACAACAAAAAAACCCAGAAAATAACAAGTGTTGGTGAGGATGGGGAGGAACTGGAATGCTTGTGCACTATTGGGAATGCAAAATGGTACAACCACTGTTGAAAACAGTATGGCAGTTCCTCAAAAAATTTAAAATAGATTTACTATATGATGCAGCAATTCTACTTCCGGGTACATGCCCAAAAGAATTAAAAGTAGCAACTCAGAGATTATTTGTATACCCATGTTCATATCAGCATTATTTGTTGTAGCTAAATAGTAGAAGCAACTCAAGTGTCCATCAGTGGTTCATTGGATAAACAAAATGTGGTATATATGTGTAATGGGATATCATTCAGTCTCAAAAAGGGAGGAAATTCTGACACATGCTGCAACATGGATGAAACTTGAAGACATTATGCGAAGTGAAATAAGCCAGTCACAAAAGGATAAATATTGTATAATTCTGCTTAGATGGGTTACTTTGAGTAGTCAAATTCATAGAGACAGAAAGTAGAATGGTGATTGGTTGATGGGTAAAAAGCAAATACTCCATGAATAAGTATCAAACAGGAACTGAGGATGGCAGTTTGTGAAAATTGGAGAAGTTCTGTAGTGTCCAACAGCTACATTCACCCATTAGTAAGTACAGTAGATTGAGCTATTTAGGAGTGAAATAAATTATAATTTTTCTTTCAATTTATGTGTATTATCTTTTCAACTGGCTACTATGTTGGTAGGACATAATACCTATTAAGTTGTTTGGAACTAGCTATTTAATAAACAGAACTGCCAGGTATTTCTTTTGGCCTGGGGACATTGTGAAAAAATTACTGATCTACTAAGGGTGCCATAACAAAGAAAGGGAATCTCTACTTTATATTCAATTTTCTAGGCAGTCTAGGCCTAACTGGGATAATAGGGCTCAAGAATCAGTTTGATCAATCTTAGCCAACCAGGTGAACTTTTAATTGATCAATTGACCAATTTTTTAAGTCCTTGCTTCAAAAAAGATGAAATAGCTTTTGTATTGCTGGCCAGGGCAATTTCACTATTAGATAATTTCACTATTTCATTATTAGGTAACACATTTATGCTAATCTGTGGAGTATCTAAAGCTTGAGCTGTTTTATTTGTTATTTGCACCAAAGTCAATGATAAATTATGGATCAAATATTCTAGCTTAAGAATAATGAGCCAAAGCAGAAATCGTCATACAATACAAACTGGTGAAATCCAGAATCTCAGATCGGATCTCTACCTTGTTAGGTTCTTAATAATATATGAGTAACTGCTTTGTTTTTTAGAAATTACAATGGCCAGATGACAGTGTTCACGGTCCAGGTAGCATATTGATTTGGTGAGCATCAGAAATTCATTTGATTAGTCGAAAAGAACAATTTGAGGAACACATATAGAAAAGGCACAAAATAATTATTTATGAAAACCTGAAGGAGCCAAATACTCTCTGAACACTGAAAACATAAATAGTGAAATCTCCCTTTTTTGGTAGAAATACTTAATTTCTCTTATTTTCAATTTATGTAAATGATTATTGGAATCCATAAGCTAATCTGGACAGTACCTCCTTTGAATTTTTAGAGAACTAATTTGTCTATACTCCAGAGGAAAACAAATTATACCAATTTGTTTCCTCAGAAAATAATTCATATTTATACAATGGAAAAATCCCTTCAAACCACTAGGCAGTCTAAAGGAACTAATCGTATAAAGTAACATCATTTAAAGTGGAAAAAAAGCAATGGTATCTATTAAAAATAGTGATAATATATGAAAAGAAAGAAGTAAGCATGATCAAGTGTTTGCAGAAGACTCCTTGCTGAAAATCTGATTAATTCTGTGATATCCTTTTCAGTTCAGCAGGACCTTCTCAGTATATATCTTTTGCATTATTGTCACTGAATTTTATCCATTTTTAAAAATCCATTTTAAAGGGATTTTTTGCCTTTTTAAATGAAAAGATGAACTAGTTTCCTGTTCTGGAAGTTATTTAAAAGACTATTAAATCTTGGTTTAAGTAGTTGTCAGACACCTTAACTTACTCTCTGGAGAAGCCTGAAGAATACACACAGTATACTAATTAATTGTCTTATTGTAACGACATAATTATCTTTCCCCTCCTTTCTTCGTTCATTTAAACAGTTGTGAAATTATTTTATCATTTAGGAACTTCAGTATACTAAGAAAGTAGATATTGGATGCCAGAAATTCAGTTTTCTTTCTGTTCCAAGATCCTGTTTAGGTAAACCAATTTATTGAAGTCAGAGTTCTTATGGAAGAATCATTGTGTATGGACATCAACTTTGCAGATCAAAAATGGATCAAAGGCAGATCAAAAGATATTCCACTTTTGTAGATACTGACATTTATTGGGCCCGTAGAATTTCATCCAGTATCAGACAGATAAGATGTGAACCACTTCTCCACACTGCAGACTCAAATACTAGGAAATACCAAAAACCTCAGGACAAATGGCCAATCAAAAAAGACTCACTGAGTAGATTAGCTGTCACCTACCATCTAATAGAGAACGGATCCCTGTTAACTACGACTCATCAGAGATCATCCTCAGATGTTCATTTTATAAAATCAAAGCCAGAATTCCACATTGATATGGGAGAAAATAATTGACAATGTGCAAATGAGAGAGAAACAAAGACTTGTCTAAAAATTATACTTAGTGCGTAGAAGCCAAAAAGCTCAATTTCTGCTCATACTCTTGCTAGCACAAGAGTTCATTCAACCGATGAACTGAAGGAACATAAGCCAATAGCTGTAAGGGTTCAGGTCTGTGTGAGGTGTCCATAAGGTGCAGAATTATATTGGCTATTATGCTATGCTTCAGGTAGTCACATTTTTATGGAAATAGCAAAAAAACTGTCAAGGAATAATATAGGGACAGTGTGATGGTTAATTCTATGTGTCAACTTGGCCAGGCAACAGTGCCCAGATATGCGATCAAATATGATTCTGGACATTGCTGCGAAGGTGTGTTTTGGGTGAGATTAACATTTAAATTAGTAGATTTTGAGCAAACCAGATTGCTGTCCATAACGTGGGTGGACCTCATCTAATCAGTTGAAGATCTAAATAGAAAAAAGTCTGACTTTCCCTATAGAAGAGGGAATTTTGTCAGCAGACCACCTTTGTACTTGAACTGCAACTCTTCTCTGGTTCTCCAGCCTGCCTGCCTACGTGCCAAGCCCCTGCAATCATGTGAGTCAATTCCTTAAAATAAATAAAAAGAGAGAGAGAGAGATTATTGATTCTTTTTCTTTACAGAATCCTGACTAATACAGACAGCATACTAATTCACGCCGGCCATTTATAGAAGAAAGAGCGGAGGGACAAATGTAAGAAACCAGTATTAATAAGTTTTTTCTTCTCTTGGATAAGCTGCTTGGCACAAAGCTATTAAAGAGGCAACTCTCGCCAGTCTTCTCTGGACCTTGTTGACAAAGTCACCACAGAAACCAAACACAGTTATACAAAATATCATGGAAGTTTAGCTGAGGAGCAGATGGGGCGATACCCTATAACTTAATGTCCACCATGTCATCTATTGTATTTCTCCCTTAGTTAGTCAAGAGGGCACCACTCCCTTTATTAGACTATCATAGACATAGGTATATAAAGTTTGCTGTGCTAGCAAGAGTATGAAGAAAAGGATTCTGAGTTGAAAAAATAAAATATAAATTGGTAGCACTCCTATCGAAGGCAAATTTACAGAGTTTATTACTTAAATGAAAAAACATACTGTTAGCCCATCATGGCGGAACTTGCCTGCAGCATAGCTACTTGGGAGGCTGAGCCAGGAGGATCATTTAAGCCCAGGAGTTTGAGGTTGCAGTGAGCAATGGTTGAACCACTGCACTCTAGCCTGGGCAACAGAGAGAGACCCTGCCTCAAAAACAAACAAATTGTGGATACGCTTGAAGCTCCGACTCGGGTGGGGCAAAGGCAATAAATGTAACCTAAACATTTGTACTCCATGATATATGGAAATAAAAAAAATTATTTAAAAAACTATATATGATGTAGCAATTGTCCTTCCAGGACTCTACCTGATAGAAATACTTTTATAAGTGGCAAAGATATGATGATGACTGCAGCGTTATTTGTAAAGTTATGGAACCAACTTAATTTCAAAAACAACATGTAAAGGGTTAGATAATGTAATAAAAAACCTTAAATAATAATGCAAAGGATAATGATAATAATCTGGATTCTACTGATAACATCGATGGAGCAATTACTTAATCCAGGCACATTCTGCAGATAAGGTATTGCTACCATTCTCACATTACAGTTGAAAAAAAAATGAGGTATAGAAACTTCGCTAAAAGCCCAACGGCACGCAAGAGAAACAAGATTTCACTCTTGAACCCATGTTCCTGAGCACAGATGACACCAGGTCTCTTATGTTCCCTGGTCCAAGAAACTGCTGTCTCCCAGCTACATTTCTTTCTAGCAGATCTGCGAAGATGAGAAGTCCCCGCTAGGTGAGAGAAAGGTAAGGGAAATGTCTTCACCTTTACCGGAGTGCATGAATCCACCAGGACCACCTTGGATGCTATAAAAGTCTCGCAACGTCCCTGGGTGGGCTCGAACCACCAACCTTTCGGTTAACAGCCGAACGCGCTAACCGATTGCGCCACAGAGACGCGGCTAGAGGAATGTTTTTTTTCGATCCTAATAGAGGGTACATTCTCACTAAAGATAGGTACCACCTATCTTTTGCAATAACAGCCGCGAAATGCCAAAGCCTCGGAAAAACGGAGCAATTAGAGCGACAAATTCAGTTGTTCTTCACGTCTGAAACTCGTACGTTGGATGATTCCGAAACCAGAGGGGCAGCTGAATGACCTTCGCTCCGCCTTGCCCCTCGCCTGCCTAAAGAAGCCAGCGCCTCCGGAGACCTGGGGATAACGAACCCCGTCTGAGCAACTGGGGCTCACGGGCAGCTGAACACCCAGGGCACTCGTTAGGACTTCTTGAATTAATTAATAAATTTCAGAGACGGAATTTACAAACGGACAATGGCCAGGCCATCTATAAAAATAGAACTCTGATCCACAAGCTGCGGCCACGTGCCCAGGAAATCAGTCCCCTTACCTACAGATAAATAACCCGGGAAGCCAGTATGCTATAAGTCAGACTTGTAGAAAGACGAGCTGCGTCTCTAGTAACAAACAATAACGTCTTTTAACAATCGGCTCAAAATGTCCAGAACTTGATTGATAACTGACAGCTTCCCTAAATTTTTGTCCCACTTGCAACTTAGGACCAATCAGAGAAAGCCAAATATACACTCCTAACTAATCACACAGGACGCCTCGCTTCTCATGCCAGCAGCCTCCAACCAGGGCACACCTGAAGCCTTCCCTTTTTTCCACTGTAAAGCTTTCCCGCTCCTCCGCCTGCCTTTGAAGTTCTGTCAAAAATGCAAGTGCCCGTGGCTGTGTCCCTCGCTATAGCAAACTCAGAATAAAAAGCCGTTGCTTTTCTCATCTGCTTGGTCTTCCTTTATTTCCACACTTTTGTCATCTTTAAGCTTTTAGTCCTTTGAAGAATTCTGAGAGTGGAAAATAATGCAAAGGTTTTTCAAAGGGGGGAGTTCTTTTTTAAAAAAGGCTTTATTGTGGTTAATTGATTTCCAAGCTTGCAAAGTCCCATGGGGTGGGCAAGGAAGGGGCGCACACCGCACCTTCTGCGCCGCTTGAGCACACCACACCCTCAA
>CAUYRT010012423.1:0-29694 GCA_963574885.1 Lepilemur ruficaudatus
AGGGGTAAGTGCCCCCTCCACCCCAGCAGGGGAGGACATGTGGCCTCCTGGCCTTCTAAGGGCCGGTGGCAGCCAGTGGCAGCAGTCCTCATGTCGTGGGCCCCTGCCACAGGGTGGGAGCAGGTGGAATGTACACCTGCCGCCCTGGAAGAGGCCTTGAAAGCCTTGGAGAAGTCGCTACAGCCCAGGGAGCGAGCAGCAGCTGGCCGGGTGGGCTGGCTCTTCCTTACAGCCCTCCGGGAGCAGCATAAGGATGCCCTGTGGTGAGAAGCCCAGGTAAAGGAGTTACAACAGACAGAGGAAAATTTAAAAGCTCGCCTGTAGGAATTGGAGAAAGAGTTAACCAGCGCTCCGACCTTGGATGCTGAGGAAACTGCAAATATGCAGGAGACTGAGGGCAGAGCGCCCCCTCTGCTGAGAGCCCGCTAGGTCTATGGTCAGTCGTAAAACACAAAATGGAGCATGCGCAGCCCGTGAGGCCTGGGGTTTGGCGCAGGGCGCGCCTACAGTAACCGAGCATATCTCTTACTCTGCTTATACCTCTGCAGAGCTGCAGGAGCTGGGAAAACAGTGCAGACAGCATCCTGGGGAGACTGTGCCTGCCTGGTTGTTGCGTTTATGGGGTGAAGGGATGAGCAGTGTCCTGTGCTCCCCAAGGGAGACGGAGCAATTGGCATCTGTAACTATACGTCCTTCCCTGAGGCAGAGGCTACAGACAAGTGGTCGTCACGGCGAGGGTGACCTCTGCTTGCTTGAATGGCTTATGGCTGCCGCCGCACTGTATGGGATGATGCCGGAGAACTACCTGAAACCGTTAAGTGGACTTCGTACACAGACATAATTCGTATTCTTCGCAAATTGGGAATGCGCCAAGCCATTTTTGCAGTAGATAACTGGCGGGGCACTGAGGAGCACTTAACTACACACATGCGCGACCTAATCTTAGCCACAGCTCCCCTCATGCGTTTGGCCCGCTGGCAGCCGTGCTCACTCCCCATGTGGGGAGCAGACACAGAGGTCACCGCTGCCACGGGGCTCTGGGAGACGCTGAGGAGCGGAAAGGGGGGAAGGGACTAGTACGTGTGCTACAAGGACCCAACAAGGGCCCACGAGCTCAGGGCCCCCTGCAGAAGGCAGTACAAGGGGCCCAGAAGGTGTCTCGAACCAGATGTGGCTCCACCTCCTACTAGCAGGAGCATATAAAGAGAAGATAGATAAACAGCCTAAAGAGGTATTGCTGGCTCTGTGGAATCAGCTGGCTCCCCATCAGCGATTCATGAAAGCACCCAAGAGGCGGGGAGCTGAGATGCCCACCAAAGAGACCCACAATGTGCAGCTGTAAGATTTTATGGTTGAAAACCCCCCCTTTGATATAGCCTTGGGGTTAGGCCAAGGCACCCGGTTGGAGGGGACCCTGGATGAATGGAGGCCGCATGTGGAACTTGCTATTCATTGGTTCCCCACGAATGTGCAGCAGGTTTTGGCCTTGGTGGATGGTAGGAGCCGACTGCTCCCTAATCTATGGAATGAACCTCTGAGTGGTTTTCTGGACAAACAGCCTATATAGAAGGCTATGGTGGGCAAACCGTTGAAGTTAAACAAGTGACAATTGCATTGGGGATAGGGCGTTTGGCCCCCAGGCCTTACACTGTGTATGTGTCCCCCGTGAAGAAATGTATCTTGGGTGTTGACATTCTGCGTGACTTAACCCTAGCCACCTCCACAGGTGAGTTGCGCCTCCGAGTAGGGTTGTGAAGCCAGTGGTGCGTGGCCACCCCCATCACCCACCACAGGTTTTGCCCACACTTCGCCATGTGGTACGCACCCAACAGTATCGTTTGCCTGGGGGGCACCAAGAAATTTCACAAACCTTACTGCAGCTGGAAAAGGCTGGCATAGTGCGCCCGGCTCACAGTCCATTCACCTCTCCTGTTTGGCTGGTTAAGAAACCAGGTGGAAGTTGGAGAATGACAGCAGACTACCGGGAGCTGAATAAAGTGACTCCCCCACTGCATGCCGCGGTCCGTCTATACTGGATCTGATGGATCAACTGACTTTGGTGCTTGGGCAGTACCACCATGTAGTGGACCTGGCCAATGCCTTTTTCTCCATAGACATAGCTATGGACAGTCAAAACCACTTTGCCTTCATGTGTTACCACAAGGTTACCTCCACAGCCCAACAATATCTCATGGTTTGGTGGCACAGGATTTGGCCACATGGAGTCTGCCATCCTCAGTGTTTTTGTTTCGTTACGTTGATTATATAATGTTAACCTCTGATTCCCTTACAAATCTAGAAGAAGCCTATGCCAGTCTTTGAACCTCATTGGAACAGTGGGGTTGGGCAGTGAATGACTCCAAGCTCCCAGGACCTGGCTTGTCAGTCAAGTTCTTGGGGGTTGTCTGGTTGGATAAGAAAAAAAGCAATCCCCAAGGCAGTTATAGATAAGATTCAAGCCTTCTCCCACCCACTACAGTGAAACAGTTACAAGTGTTTGTGGGGCTTTTGGGGTATTGGTGTATATTCATTCCCCACTTGGCCCAGCTATTAGGCCATTGCATTCATTGTGTAAATATGGGGCACAGTGGGACTGGTCCCCAGAGTCGGAGGCCTCTTTTATGGCAGCCAAGAAGGCTGTTGAACAGGCCCAGATGCTACAAGTAGGAGACCACTCACAGCTGTTTGACCTCCATGTGACAGTCGACTCAAGCAGAATGGGCTGGGGTTTGGGCAACACCAGCATAAACAGTGGGTCCCTATTAGGTTTTGATCCTAAACTTGGAAGGGTCCCCAGGAATGCTATTCCTTGGTGGAAAAGCAGCTGGCGGCTGTGTATGCCACCCTTCAGGCCTGTGAAGCTATAACTGGGCAGTTTAAGGGGCTAGTGCACACCACATACCCGGCAGGATGGATGAGGTCATGGATAACCAGCCCACAATCAGGGGCAGCCCAGACACCCACTCTGGTGAGGAACTTACTTGGAGCAATGAGCAGAGTTCAGCTCCAGTCCTTTAACTGCAGAGTTGAAGACAATACTGGGTCTTGTTGAATTTGTGTCTGAAGCTGACCCTGAGACCACAGTCATACCTAGGAAAGAGTGCTCATCCCTTGAAGGACAGAGTCCCCCTCCAGTGGAAGCATGAATCATAATGAAACTTGGTTTAAAACAGGGCAGGTAGGGCAGGACTGATGAACCTAAATAAAAATAAAATAAAATAAAACAGGGCAAGGACAGAACAGCCAATGGGCTGAACTGTGTGCCATTATTGTGCACAAGCTGTGCCCTTTGCATGTCTGCACTGATAGCTGGGGCATGTTTAAGGGCCTCACTGTCTGGTTACCTACATGAAAGCCCAAGGTTGACTAGTAGGGCACTGCGCAGTATGGATGGCTTTATCTTCCTGCTCATTTGTTGGGAAGGGGACAGCCATATGTCCCTGGGAAGGTCCTCCCCATCTTTACCAAGAAACCACACAATTGGAATGCTGTGTTCTCCCACTGACACTGGGTGAAATGGACTCCACGGTGATTCTGCCTGGAAGCTATCTTTTCCCCTGGGAGTGGAGCCATTAAGGTAGAAATAGAAGTGAATGCCCTCACGGAGCATACTGCTCGGGCCCTGAATCAAACCAGGCAGTCCTTGACCCTCCTGGTGGGTGAAGTCACCTGGATGAGGAAAGTGCTTTTGCAAAACCACATGGCCTTGATCTTCATACTGCAGCCCAAGGGGGCACATGTACAGTCATGCATACTAAATATTATGTATATATACCTGATCACCAGGAGGATATTTGCACTGAAGGAAGTTGATGTCAAGATACATCCAACAGTTAACTGGAGACCCACTCCAGCAATGATGGGAACGTCTCTTGTCATCCTGGTAGTGAACCCTCCTAGTATTAAGAGCTGCTTGCTGTGGTCTGGTGATACTGTGTTGGTGCCTGTATTGTTGTTGTGGCTTTGCACCCACGGTGCCTCCCTATGGGCCTGTGTGTCCTGTGAAACCTATTACCTAGGGGGTGGAATGTAAGGGAAACTGCATTTGTATAGGCAACAGGTTTCTTAGGCCAAACTAAGATGACTGCCACAGTGTTTTTTCCAGCCTGGCGCCCCTGGTTAGCTGGCCTTCCAGAGAGGCGTGAGTCAACATACTCATGTAACCAAGGTGTTATCTCCTGTGTGAGCCCATGTGATCGTGCTTTCCCATGGCATGTTGCCACTATTGTTCAGAGCCATATATAAGCGTTCGCCGTGTTCTCAGTCATGCTTTTCACCACAGCTGTACCCCCTGACAATAAAGAGCATGCCTTACCGGCCAGCTGCCACTCACCCATGCTTGCAATTCACAAAGCTTGCACCGGAGCATAAGCTAGCCACAGAGCATCCTCCTCACACTGGCCAGGCACACTTGTCAATTTCTGGAGAAATTCTGAGTTGTACCAATCAGAAGGAGGATGCTGCTGACATCTACAGTTGAAGCCAGGTGTACTGTGAAACATCCTACAATGCACAGGACGACCCCCACGACAAAGAATTATCAGGCCCTAAAACGTCAATAGAGCTGAGGTTGAAAAGCCCTGATGTGACCAGTGCTTCTCAAACTTTATGTGCCCACGAGTCACCTGGGGGATCTTGCGAAGGTGTATATGTTGACTCAGTAGATCCAGGGTAAGGCCTGAGAGTGTGCGTCTCTCTCTCTGTCTCTCTCTCTCTCTCTCTCTCTCTCTCTCTCTCTCTCTCTCTCTCTCTCTCTCTCTTTCTTCATGAGACAGAGTCTCACTCTGTCAGCCAGGCTGGAGTGCAGTGGCACTATCATAGCTCACAGCAGCCTCAAAGTCCTGGGCTCAAGTGATCCTCCTGCCTCAACCTCCCGAGTAGCTGGGACCACAAGCATGTGCCACCACGCCTGGCTAATTTTTTAAAATTTTTTGTAGAGACAAATTCTTGCTATGTTTCCCAGGCTGGTCTCAAATTCCTGGCCTCAGGTGATCCTCCTGCCTTGGACTTCCCAAGTGCTGGGATTATGGGCATGAGCTGCCCTGCCATCCATGGGAGTGTTCTTCTCTAGCATATATCACCAGGGAGCTTGTTAGAATAATCTCAGACCCCACCTATACCTGCTCGATAAGGATCTGCATTTTAACAAGTACCCTAGGGGATTTGCATGCAAATTAAAGTTTGAGAAATGGCTGTTTTAGAAAATCCAATCCAGTTCCAGCTAATCCACAGAAAAGAAAGCTATTTTTCAGAAATATTGACAATGAGTAAGACTGAATCTTCTCTAGGCATTTTTTTTTTTCACTTAAATATGTTGGAGACTATGGGGATTTCATTAAATGAGTCTCTGGGGTGGATTATTCAGACATTCAAAGTAGGCTTTATTCAATTTTCCTTTATGAAAGCCAGCAAAATCTTAGGGTGTTCTGGGAAACAGAAAGAAGGGAGGGAGGGAGAGAGAGAGGAGGAAAAAGTAAAAATTAACAGTGAGCTTAGGATATGTTCCATACCAGGTTAAGCAAAAACATCTTTCCTTACTATAGGACTTCTCAGAGGCTTTAATGTTCCAAAGTGCACTTTGAAATTCCAAAAGGGGATGTTTCAAATATTTGACCAGAGAATCTTTTTATTCTAGAGCATCTCAAGGCCTTCATATTCTAAACTCACCTTTGCAAATGCTGATCTGAGTAAACCATTCTCTGAAAGGACTGGAGCTGTGAAAGGACTGTCATGAACACATCTTTTGGGACTACTCAACCTCAAGGGAATTAGCATTCCTTAGGATCTGGAAGAGCCACTACTAAATAAAAATAGCTGCTAACATTTTTACCACCTGGCACATGCCAGACACTGTGCTAGGCACGTGACACGGATTTTCTCTTGTCCTTACCACAGTCCTACAAGGTAGGAATTAACGTGATTTATACCTTAGAAAACCACACACCCTGGTGAAGCTCCATGTGCCCTCCCAGCTCCATGTGATGGAAAGTCCGTTGCCTTCTGTGCACAGGGGAATGAAACCGAGGGCCTCAGACCAGGTCCAAGTCCTGGCTACAGACATCTGCTCTCCTTGAGACCCTACTTCCTCTTTGCTAGTGAATGGCCTGGACTCTGTCTCCATTTCTAACCTGCATCTCCATCCTCATTTGCTTCCCTTTCACGTTTCTACCTTGTGCAGTGTCCTCTGCTGTAGCCGACATTCATGGGGACGCCCACCCCCTTCTTTCCTACAAATGAAGCCCTGGGATGGAGGCGCACAGCTGTGGAGCGTCCCTCTCAAATGGCCCAGGTGGGTCGTATCATCACTTCTAATTCCCTGCTTGGTAGGAAGCCCATCCAGCAGACAAAGGCAACGGAGGACCAGCCACTCCTACCTACCTCGGGGTCCCCTTACCCCATTCAGTATCTAGTAAACTCTGTGGCTGCATCTGAGTGACAGATGCTCCTCGTGCTGGACTTGGCCGGACAGCCTACCTGGTCACTTGAGCCTCCACATTCATTACCTGCTTCTCTTAGTCAGATACAACATCTGCCCACAATAACCCACTATTATATTGAGCACTCACTTTATACCTGGCTGGCATCATGCTAAGTGCTTGCGCATATCACCCCTTTTAACTCTCCCAACACTGCGAAGTAAGTAGCATTACCTCCACTCTAGAGATGAGTAAATTAAGCCCATGGGGGTTACATCAGGTGCACAATCACCCAACTAATATATGCTGAACTCAAATCCTGCTTTTTTCTGACCCCAAAACTCATCCTCTTACCCACTAACTGAAAACCCTCAATAAAACAATTAAATGTTCATAAAATGCTATTGGAAGCAGAGAAGGAGAGAATGCAGACCAATCGCACTTGTTGCTTGGTTTCCTGTGAAAGACTCTGCATGAAGGTTTCTTGGCAAATATTTCCAATGACAGATGTACAAACCGAGAAGGCTGCTACAGCATGCGATTGTATTTTTTCCAGCCCCAATTTACAACTAAACAAGACTTTGGTTTATGTCAAAACAAGATACTAAAAATGGGTTCACAAGCTCCAATTTCTCAGAGGCATGGATTTGTGAAGAAAGTTG
This sequence comes from Lepilemur ruficaudatus, assembly GCA_963574885.1. Taxonomy (NCBI): domain Eukaryota; kingdom Metazoa; phylum Chordata; class Mammalia; order Primates; family Lepilemuridae; genus Lepilemur; species Lepilemur ruficaudatus. The sequence continues at coordinate 7,079 of CAUYRT010012423.1, forward strand.
ATCAAAATCACAACCCTGAAAACTGAGCAGTGTGAAAACCCCCCACCACCTCAGCTCAGTTCCAAGTAAAAAAGTTCAGCAAGTGCCCTTAATCCTGGGCTGCTGGACCCTATGGGACTTTTTCTTTCAAAAGATATCTTTAGGAGATCAGTTACTTCATCTGTAAAATGAGGGAATGGAACTCAACAATCTCCAAAGTGCCTTCCCACTCCAAATTTTATGGCTTTCCAAAATGGCAAAACAATTCAAATTGCCTGTCGGGAGCTGGCTTTCAGAACATTCGTTAGAAGGAGATGTAGATTATATTGGTCCTCTCCACACCGAAGTTTTCTGTTGCCTGTTCAAGCTCAGCTGTGTTCTTTCCCATGATGTGGACTCCTAGAATTCCTCCACTCACTTCCTGTTTCTACTTTTCAGATACCCACCGAGGTCACACACATCGGGACAGTCCTGACTCTCCGTGACCCACCTGTGATTGCAACAAGCCAAAGGAGGAAAGAGCAGGAAGGAGTTCCGTTTCCCCAACATGCCTTTGACCTGCCGTGGGAGGTCACCACACATACCTTTCTCATGTGGAAAGGCAATGACCTTGTCTATTCTCTCAACCAGCGCTTCTCAAACCATCTGGGGCCGAAGACCAGTTTTGTATTGTCTTGTTTTTAATTTCCAATTCGTCTCAGATGGATATTTTATTAAATGCAATAAAAGTAAATTACTAGAAAAATGAAATGCTACTTGGATGTCATAGCAATTTCAAATTGCTATAAAAGTTTCTAGATGTTTTCTCTTCATATCTGAACTTATCTTGCCCTGGAACAGTAGCAAACTGTCCATAACAAACAGTTCGCAGAACCATGCAGGACTGCAGACCACACCGAGTACTATTCCCCTAAATCCCTATTCAATCCCATTTCAGGCATTTATTAAGCAATTTCTATGTCTATGCTAGGCACCAGTGATAGTTAGATGACTGGCTTAAAACCTCTTTTAGATGCCAAGATGAATGAGAATGAGGCTGGGCTATCGCAAAGCAATAGTAGTATTAAATAATCCATAGGCTTTAATTTGAAAAGAGGGAAGATAACATGAGGCTTGAGGGGTACCATCTGCAAATCAGAGTACATGATGTAAAATAGAGAATGAAACTTCCTATGATATCATCCAGTGCTATTTCTGGAAGTTCCAGACAAGTCCCTACCCTCATCAATGCATTTTTCTTCACCCTGGCTTTAATGCTTGGAAGTTGGAAGAGAAACCTGTAAAGCAAAAACCGAGGAGTCAGCCTCAACTTCTCTTATCCACTCACCCTCCCCAGAGCTAATCCTGCACTAAATTTTCATCAACTCTATCTCCTGAATTAACCCACTTCTCTTTCCCTCCACCATTAATTTCCAAGCCAAGCCACCAACACCTCATGCCTGAGCATGAGGGTTAGGGTTAGAGTTAGGGGTTAGGAGTTAGGGGGTAGAGTTATGGGTAGGGTTAAGGGTTAGGGTTAGGGTTAGGGTTAGGGTAGCCTGTGAGCTGGTAGTCTGTGAGTTGGTCTCCCTGCTTCTCCTCTTGACTGCATCTCAACCCCCATCAAGCAGAGTTGATCTCTTAAAATAGAAAGCACCACCATCAAATGCTTAAAAAACAACATAATGGCCTCCCATGATGTTGAGGTTAGAATTCAACTCCTTGCCATGGCCTGCGGTGTCACAGTCTCTGGTCCCCCACCTGTCTGGCCTCATCTCTAACAACCTTTGCCTTCCCTCACTACACTCCAGCCACATAGAGCTTCCTCGTGTTCCTCTGGCCACAAAGCTTGTTCCCACTGTGGGGTCTTTAATCTAGCTATTGGCTCAACCAGGAACACTCTTTCCCCAGGTCATCACAGGCCTGGCTCCATCTTGTCAGCCGAGACTCAGTTTACCTGTAACCTCTTCAATGAGGCTCTCCCTTAACCCTAAATGCTGCTTTCGCTTTGATGTTCATCATAGCATTGATCACTGAGTTCTGTCTTGTTCACTGCTGTAACTCCTGAGTACCAGTGACAGATCATAAGCATTCAATACATATTTATTGTCTATAAGGAAAACTTTCAGTACTGTTCCAGAGTTTGTGTTTATTTGCTACTTAGCAGTATGAAAAATAACTAATTCACTTAAAAAAATGTGCAATAAAAGAAGCTGAGGACTTGTTTGCTGACTTACTTGGGATTTAATTACATGGAGAGTTTTGATGAAAAGAAGGAAAAATATTATAGTGCATTATAGTGCTAATGTGTGGGAGTTTTCATTGTTTACCCCTGTCTTCTGCCTAGGGTTTTATTAATGAGCCAGCTATCTTGTATGTGATAATGTATTACGAGTTCCATTTGGTTTTGGGTCAAGATGAAATAGCACAGTGTAATTTAAATGAAATGATGTTTGTTTGGTGAATGGCAGAATCATTTAACACTTGCATCTCTGCTTATGCACTCTAGCTGTGCACACCCCAGTTAAACAGACCCAGCCTCCCTCCCATCCAGCTTATGGGAAGAGGTAGATGAGCCAGCTGTTCAGTGATCCAATTGAAAAAAAAACAAGAACCAAGGTGGCCCCTCAAACGGCCACACATCACAAAGACTCACCACCTTGCCTGGTAGCCTTTGAATGCTAGTGAGTGTTTTGACAGCCACCTCTGATTTTCTGAAAAACTGGGCAGGTATTCACCACTTGATTACTTCTCAGAAGCAGCTCCATGGGCGAAAGCAGAGAACTGATCTCAGAGAGGTGGCATTCCACTTCAACAGACAACCTTCAAAAGGTGGGCAGCACCTTACGCCCACCTGTGTTAACTGTCAGCTGCCCACAAGAGAGAGTGCAGTGGTGGGAATGCCCCTGTTATCTCCAGCTTTCATCGCTGTGGTAGAGAGAAGCTGCTCTTGTGGGCTGAGAGGGCTGAGTTTCAGGGGTTTCTTTGCCTTTGATGCCAACCCTTCCCCAACTCAAGATGAACATGTGCATCTGCGGTGCAGCAAGGTGTCTCACAGGGAGCAAGGGGGACAGGCCAAATAAATACACACATGCACAGGTATTTGCCACTGATGCTACATAATGGAGATGAGCCCCCTCTCTCTCCAAAAGAACATTGAGCTCAACTTCTAGAAAGTATAAAGAAAGTTTATTTACTTCTCCTTTTAGCTGTCAAAAGTAAATACTCTATTTGAAACAAGCTAGAGTATTCCTGGTTCACCATTGGGTCCTCTGGGGCATTGCATGGACTTCTCTTCCATGTACCAAAATTTGTCTCTCTGTGATGTTATAAAGTATTTATTCACTCCTTTTCCTTCTCCCACATATCACCTAAGATGTTGCTGACCTTGTGGTAGACACTCAATTGATATTTAGTATTTTCTTAAGACTTTGTATTTTGATCAATGATTGTCTTAAAATGTAATGACTGTCCTATGTGAGGAATATGAACATGTGGGCACATGTTTTGCAAAAGTTATTTCACCTCTCATTCTAAACTCTCGTAATGGCATTGAATAGATTATTTATTTAATACATAGTGTATTTGTATCAATTAATACACTTAATTTCAGCAGGATGAGAAGTGAGTACTTTGGGTGCCATCTGTGTAAAACCCTTTGTGAACCTTGCAAATGGAGGACAATAACTAAATAAGATATGACAGACTTGCTTAGGATGACAAATACAGAAGCCATTATGTCAGGGAAGACATTTTCAGAAAATAAATACTATGACCAGCAGTTTACACTGTCCCTGACATACAAGGGACTCAAATGTCCTTACTTGTTTTTGAACACAGAGGATTCTTAAGTCCAACACCCAAGCCCTTGTCTGTCTTAAATTAAACCCCCTTCTCCAGAGTTCTGTGCACCTGCACATGGGCAGGCAGGTGTTCAGCTGTTTACACACAAAACAACAACCAGCAGGCTTCTCCATATGTCACACTTATGCTCAGTGGGTTGGGGGAAGCAGAAGCAGATGCTACAGGCAAAGCCCACAGGTCAGAATGATAAAAAGGAATAAAGAGTTGAATAAAGACAAATGCTGCATGTTTCTTCCCTGAGAAAGGTCAGCAAACCCAATTTCAGAAAAATGAAAAGGCAACACAGACTAATCTGTGGAACTTACTGACATTTGAAAATAGTTGGATTCACTGCAGAAATATACAAACACATATGCTCTCGATATAGTATGTATATATGTATATACAAAAACACTCAGTCATCAGAAATTATTGGAGCCAATGCATGAATAACAGGATGGCACTATAACCAAAATACTTTTTAAAAGGAATAAAATATTCTTCAGGAACTGGAGCCTCTTTAGGAACTAGTTGACCTTCATATTCCAAAGCCAAGTCCTCTACAAGTCCAAGACACTGACCCTCTTAAACTCAAAGGAGTTTAAAACCATTTTCACAAAGCCATCTGATACTGTGATTTTTTTTTTAAATGCCCAGTCTGTATAGGATTCAAACCCTTTGCAGGTTTTCCCATCCTTGAGGGAGTTGGGGAGAAGAGGAGAAGATGAGAATAATTAGTGCTTTTTTTTCTGCTTGGTTGTTAAACATGCTAATTACTTCAAGCGCCATTACCACCACTCGCACATAAGCTGTCCTTTGAAAATGCTTTTCCGTCTAAATGAAAATTGATGCTAATTTCTTTCCAAGAATATAGCCAATATTAACACAATTTGGAGAGTTATTGGATTTACTTTTCTAATCTTAACAGGGATGTCAATATTCTAAGTGCACACAATGGAGATAACCATCTCCTATCATCTGAAGTGGAACCAACAAAACAAAACTCTTTAGAAAGACTGCACATTTTTGTAGACATAAAAGTATTATAATTATATATCATGTAGCATAACCTTCATTACTGACTTGATGTTATTTTGGCACTAAAATGTCTTCCTATATCCCTTCATGCAAAATTTACTTACATTAGAATTATATTGTTGGGTCTTTTTTTTACCTCCCACTTTTGCACTAGATAGAATAACTTTTTCTGATTGTTATCGCAATAAATCGACATTCTGGTACAGCTTGTGCAGACATTTTTCATTAGTTTCCTTACTATAAACTCAATGGATTAATAAATCATGACATTATTTGTTTCTATAACAAAACATAACAAAGAAACCAGACCCTAGATAAATATTAGTTGAACGAATAAATCTTAATGCAATCCATTTTTGTGGCACTCAACCTGGGTTTTATAAGTAAGTGATGAGAACCATAATGTGTAAGACCCAGAGCTTACTAAAGATGCAAGGATGAGTGAGAGTTGGTACTTGCCCTTGGGGTTGGGGAAAAACATGTACAACAATAACTGTAATCCAAGGCAGAACGTGATGAGTGATGAGAATGTCACAAAATCCTATCAAGGTTCTGGGGAAGATGAAATTATACCTGGTTGGGAGAATCAGAAAGGCTTTGTGAAGGAAGTGACCCCTGGGATGCATCTGAAAGGATGAGTAGAAATTCACTGGGCAGAAATGAGGGGTGGCCATCCAGAGAGAAAGAACAATAAGGACAAAAGCATGAAGGCGGAAGGAAACGCTCAGGAGACACATGTAGTCAGTTTTGTCCGTATCATGGGGCACATGAGAATAAGTCCTTGAATGCTCAGTTGAGATGTTTTTAATAATTCAGTAGACAATGAGCAGCTAGAGGTAGTCTTAAAACAAGACAGCAGCATGAAGATGAATATGAAAGCAATGTGTAAAACAAGCTAGAATTGAGATATCAGAGGCATTTAGAGACTCATTAGAAAATAAGAAGGCTTCTAAAGGAGATAAGTAAAAATATTATAAAGGCCTGAGTAATGGCAGAGGGAATATGGAGGAGAGACTGGAATCAAAAGTGCAGAGGTCAAAATAACAGGTTCTGGCAACCATGTGGTGCCGTGAACAGAAGAAAGAGCAGCTGCTCTAGAGGACGGTGTTCCTAACACATGAATGCTGGTACACACCAAAGGCAACCCTGCCCGGAGACAACCCACCACCCTAATGCAACTCCTCCCTGTCTCAGTGTCAGGAGTCCTAGAACTTGCCTAAGCAACACTTAGTCACACCTGAGGCTTTCTCCAGCATAGAGCATAGTAGGAATGTCCAAAACCCTCTTCTCATCTCACTCCATCTCCCATTGTTCATTCATCCAACACAGCAAGCACAAGTGCTTACATCAATGGGCTCAACACTGTAAAGCATAAGGCGCTGTCTTATCCTCCCGGTTCTGATATCTGGTCCTGATGCAACTCTGGCAGAGAAGGATGTGTTTTCTTGCAATTTACCTTTTTTTTTTTTTTAATGGAAATGACTTTACTCTTTTGCAAATTTAAAAATAATATAAAATTCAAAATTACACACATTGCAATAAAAATGTGGAAGATAAAGTTGAGAAAATCGGAAAATAGAACAAACGGGGATAAAAACAGGACAGAAGAGAGTACAAAAACAATAGAGTAGCAATATAAGAAGTTCAACATCCAAAAAGCGAACATTCTGGAAAGACGATAAAGGGGAAATGGAAGGGGGAAATCGTCAAAGAAAAAAGAAAATTTACCTAAACGGAAAATTTCCATACTAAAAAGCTACAGAGTACTCAGCACAAAGGATGAAAATAGACCCATGCCAATACATATCATCAGAAATTTTCAGAATACTGGGGATAATAGGATCATATAAAATTCCAGAGAAGAAAACAAAAAGGCCCCTCTCAGTCCAGCCCTGCACACCTCTCCAGTGTCAGCTCCGTCCCTCCAAGGTAAGTCAGCAGGTCACGGCCCTCCTCTGTTTGAAAGCCTCTCATGGCTTACGCTGCACTCAGAATAAATAAAATACAAAGATAACAGGGGAGTTAGGCTTAAGGTCCACCTCTAAAGTTTGATGACACTAAGAGCATTAGCATTTTTGACTGAATGGATAAAGGATTCTGCTTTACAGACAGCTACTAAAATGGAATTTTTCTTCTTCGTACCAATTTCACTCTTCACGTCTTGTTCTCTTTTCCCTTTATAGCTTTCCTTTAGTCATCAGTCCAAACTTTTTAAGGTAGAATGCTGGCAATATCAGTATGGTATCACATGAATTGCTTCTGAATGGGATTTCTAATGTAAGAAGACATAACAAGGTTTCGAAAGAACATCTGAGAGTGGGTAGAGTTCCCATGAGAACCAACATTTTCTCAATTCTCAATGGGATTATGGTGAGGAAAAGAAGAAACTTGTTGAACGTGGAACATTTTTATACAACAGGCTAGGCTCCTCCAATTTGCACTGACCATCAGATGTATCATCAGTGTAAAAAGTAAAAATTTATATATGCCTTAAATATTAAAAGTGTCCAATATCTGTCTAGCCAAATAGAACTGATGAAATGCACCTCCAAGTTCTTCAAGCTAATCAGCTTATACTTTTAGGCCTGATTCATTTAGTAAATATTTATTGGCCACCTACTTTGCTCCAGGCCCTTTTCAGGTGTTGGGGACACAGCAATGAAAAGACACACTGGGTCTGTGCCCCGCTGTAGCTTACACTGCGATAAGAGAGCCAGACAGCAAACAAGACAAGGTAGGGTGATAGGCTGCACAATGACAGGGATGGAGGTTTGTGAGGAAAGGATTACTTTATACAGGGCTGTCAGCAAGAGCTTCTGGGAAGATACATTTCCCCGAAGACCTGAATAATGACAAGGATCCAGCCAAATGAAGACCAGGGAAGACCAGTCAGAAGGAAAAACAAGAGTAAAAGCCCTAAGGTAGAAACAAGGAAGTGTTTGGGGAAAAAAGAAAAAAACTGGCCAGAACATAGTGAGAAATGAGGAAGATGGTACGAGATGAGATTGGACATTTAAACAGCGGTTATATCGTGGAAAGCCTGGGTAAGCCATGATGAGGAGTGTGGATTTCTCTTTCACATATGGAGAAATTCTTTTCTGTAAAATTCTCATTATCTCTTTCACATCATTTCACATGCTACTGTATTCACTTACCATCAACTTCCAAGAAGCAAGAAAATGAAACAGATTTTTTTCTTTGACTGTCCTTTTTCATATTTTAATTCAACCACAGTCACCGAACACATAGGCAAAAGTTCCTTTTTAAAACGAAGATACAGTTGCATCTCATCTGTGGGAAACGAAAATAGACTTGTTGACAAAGGAATCAAGGAAATTCATTATCAGAGTGGAATATTTTTTCTTCTTCTTGTGCTGCCACACGAGAAGGGTCCTAGTAGTTAGATCACTCAGCGTGCCACCGCCCTGAACAAGCTAGAACTAGCGTTGCAGGCTTGAAGTGACATTTTCTCCATTTCGGCTAGTTTGTGTCTCGACTCTCATATTATTTCAAAATACTTTAGAAATTTTCATGTTCGTCCCTCCCATTTTGGGGCACACACTCAGATGCTTCTCTTTATTAACCTTACTGCTATTGCCACAACCTAATCCAGGTAAGCATTAGCCATCAACATATGCATAGACTTAGTTGGCTAGGCCTCGCCAACCAATCTAAAACAAACCGTCATCATTGAGTCAAGGGATCTCTAAAACTGAAAGGCAGTTATGAAGAAGAGTTTGCTAGTTAGAGCAAGAGTAACTGCAATAGAGACAAAACCATTTCATTCAAAGGCTGTAAGGGACAGACCCATTTTCCAGTGTCACCTTTGCTGTAATGCACAATTGCCCCCAAATAATGCAGAGATCAAAAAATGCCAAGAGGAAGGAAGCCAACACATAGTATACCAACCCTACAGATAGGACGTTCCACCTGCCATCTTCTCCGACTGGTTATATAATGAAATACTCCACTGAAATGTAGTTCTCTATAAACTCTTAAAGATACGGTTTTGTTTCCTCTATTATAAAACTATGTAAGTCTATGAAATGGAAATGTCTTAAAAACGATGACGTCTTTTCTTTATTGAAAGTACCAAAATGCTATCTATAATGAGCCAAAAGAGTCTCCCATCCTGTGAACAATTATATTACAAGGTTGTCTCAAGTCAGCATGTACATAGATTGCACAATAAAATCTTGTCTCAACCTCACAATTGCTCTCTCATTTCCACACTGCATCAGTCAACAATCCTTACTAGTTCTGTTCCCAAATCTCTAATCAAATCAATGCCCTTCACTTCCGCCCATACTGCCTTGATTCAGGCTTTTATATTCTCCCACGCAAACTATCTTATCAGCCTTTAAACTTTGTCTCTCTGATTTAGTATCATCTTCGATCATTTTACCTTTCACACTCACAACCAGAGTTATCTTTCTGAAATATATTGGGTTATTAAGTATGGAATGTCCAATTTACTAAGTTTGACAGTTGATATCTCTGACATTTGACACTCTTTTTTATTGTGATGGTACATCCTCATTCTTTCAAATGCACGGTTTGGCTTGTGATTATCTTTCACATTTTTTTTAGAGCAATTTTTGTGAAAGCATGGATAAGTCAAAAATTCATATTATGTTTGAATATGAGTTCCAGCGTTGGACCAATGCACTGCAGACAGCTGGGAATATCAACGAAGTTTGGGAAGGATGTGGCTGATGAACGCTCAGAACGTCGATGGCTTGAAAAGTTCCTTGCTGGTGATTTTAATCTTGAAAATGAGCCATGTGTGTGACCTAGACCAAAGTGGATAATGATGAGCTGAAAGCTGTAGTGGAAGAGAATCCATCTCAATCTACACAGGAATACAATATTGGACCAGTTGAAACAAATGGGCAAGGTAAGGAAGCTGCATAGGTACTGCATGAATTAAACAAGCATCAGAAGAGAAATCATCTTGAAGCTTGCTTTTCTTTGCTGTTATGACATAAAGGTGAACCATTTACACTGTATTGTTACGTGAGATGAAAAATGGATTCTTTTTGATAATCACAAGCATTCAACACAATGGTTGGATAAAGATGAAGTGCCGAAACACAGTCCAAAACTGAATATTCATCAAAAAAAAAAAAAAGCTAATGGTGTCTGTTTGGTGGTCCAGCATGGTATTATCCACTACAGTGTCATGAAACCTGGTCAACTGGTTACAGCAGATGTCTACTGCAAGCAATTGGATGAAATGATGAGGATGCTTGTGATTAAGCAGCCAAAATTGGTCAATAGAGACAGGCCAATCCTCTTGCAAGACCACATGTTGCAAAAAACAACCTGCTCAAACTACAGAAGCTAGACTTGGAAGTTCTCTGTCATCCACCGTATTCACCAGACTTGCACCAACTGACTACCACTTCTTCCAGGCTTTGGATCACTCCTTGCAAGGTAAAAATATTCAATTCTCAACAAGCTGTGGAAAACGCCTTTCACAATTTAGTCGCCATTTGCTTCTTCGCTGCTGGCATAAGCAAGCTACCATTAAGATGGCAAAACTGTGTTGGTAGTTCAGGCACATACTTTGATTAGTTGTACTGCTTCTTGTCTGAGATACAATAGACTTTACACTCAAAATAGGACATTTCATATTTAACGAATATTTGCAATCTTGTTATTTCTCTCCTTAAAATTTGTCCTTCTGTGACTGCCTTATTTCATTTAGCATAACATCTTGCAGCGAGAGCCTCTGTAAAGTATGTACAAATAGTACATGTCCACTTACAAGAGGTTATCTATAATAGTCAAGCTCACAGAAGTAGAAAGCAGAATGTTGGTTGCCAGGGGCTGCAGGGAGGGAGAAATGGGCAGTTGCTGTTCAATGAGCACATAGTTTCAATTATACATCAGTAAGTTCTAGCGACCTGCTGTTCAACATTGTGCATATAGTTAAAAATACTGTGTTGCATACTTAAAATTTAAGATTGTAGATCTCATGTTAAGTGTTTTTACCATTAAAAAAAGGAAAGAAAGAAAAAAGAGAAGGAAAGTAATATCAAAAAACAAACATACTACTCTGGTGCAGGATGTTGACAGTAGGAGAGTCTGGGTGTGTGCTGGAAGCAGGAGGTGTGTGAAAACCCTGTACTCTCTTCTTCGATTTTTCTGTGAACCTAAAACTACTCTAAAAAATATTGTCTACTTAAAAGAAAAAAATACTAGTAAAGACTAAGTACATTTGAATTGTTACTGATTCCTGCAATAATAAAAATTACTTAATATGTATTATTCCCCCTTCCTCTGTGCCTGTGCCCCTCGTCTCCCTCCCTGAATGCATTTATGGGTGTTCTACATAATGAGCACTTTGTAATATGTTTTTACATACTCTAGTTGTCTTCTTAAATTGTATTTTTAAACTTCTGAAGATAGAGAAATCAATCCTTGTACTTTATATCGATTATCACACATGCTTTAATGATAATAATAAAATGCAAGAATGCAACATATGACAAATAATCAATTCTCAGATGCCTTCTTTTTCAGTGAAGCCTTTCCCAAGCAATCCCAGAAGCCTAATCTCTCAACACTCAAAATTGATACCACTATCTCTGGACAACTGGAACCAGTGACCTACTCATATTAGCAATTTTTCTCTAATGTGCTACAATGTATTTTGCATGTGCACTTGTCCTTCACCCCAAGAAGGCAGGATCATGTTTCTGGTCTTTGATACGGTACCCCACATCACCTCGTACAGTGCTGTCATCAAAGTGGACCCTTCAGTAGGTGTTGCTTCCTGTTCCCATTTCCCACTCGCATCTCCCCCAGCCAGTCAGAGGATGCAGCAACAACATGACAGGAGAGAACTCTATAAGGGCAGCAATCTCTTTGTTCTTCTTAGCTGTTCTATCTCCCTAATAATAGGTAACTCTGATAAATGAATGCACACATGTAAATTTCCACAAAGGGAATTATAGCAGGTTTATCTTTTATTTTGATGTTTCATAAGAACAAAATAAAAATAAACACAGAAATGCATCAGTCAATCAGTCATGGGGTTCCTCTATGTCTGTGTTGGTGTTCTTTCTCTTTTGCTTGGATAGCTCTTTCATGGTCTCTGTCTCTGCAAGACTGAACTTGGGGGTTAGTATCACGTTGTCATAATCAAATTCTTCATCAAGTGAGAAGGGTTGAACTTCATCTCCAGGTATCTATAAAAGGTAACAAAGGAGAAAAAAACATATACAATCACTGTAAATGAAGGTAAAATAAGTTGAAAACATAAACTCGCTATTAATATTTAATTAAACCTTTTTTAGACTTCACCACTCTCAGCTGATTAAGCTGTTTTTAAGTAAAGGAATAAATTCAATTATTCAATTTGACCTAATTTAAGCCTCTTAATATGCCCCATTTGTACCATGCTGTATCTGAGTGAATATCATTAACTAATTCTGCCCAAGGCAAGAATCAGAAAGTCTCCCTTTGCACATATTCATTACATTTTTTACCACTTGTAGTGTCAAGGTAGAGGCATATGGAAAAAGTAAGAGTAATATTAAAATAAATGTGAGAAAATATACGTTAAGATTTTGATCAGCCTTAAATACATTTTTACCATTTACTAAAAAAGACCTGTATTAATAAGATATAATTTTCAAAGATAAAAGTACCCCCTACACTAAATATACTTCTTCAGATAATATCTGCAACTCCCGGCTAATAAGAGTAACAATTAAAATATGCAGCTTACATCAAAAAGTCTAGGATCCCTTTTTTCCTACCAAGAATTTAAAATATATTACAGTTTACCTACAAGAGTAGCTGCAAAGAGCTGTAATAATTGTGTGCCTACTTATTCATAATTTGTGAGTTTTAAAGACTTCCTAAAGGAACGTAGATAAAAAGCACATTTTCCGATAAACCAAAAGAGAATGCCTTAAATCTCATTGCATCACTGCCTAAAAAGCCTCTCCAAAAACAAATGGTGTGTGATACAATGAAATCATCCAACACCTCTATGTAGCTCTACAATATGTATAGTGATGCTGAAATAATTGAAAACTATGTTTTATGAAAGAATGAAAAAATGTCCTAAAGCTATAATCAGCTTTAAATATTCTTGCATGGAAGATGATCTCATTTAGTGGCTTTTGCAATGTTGGTAAAAATGGAGCACATAGCTCAGAAACAAACTGCTGTTACTTAAGTTGAAAAAGAAATCAAGAGAAATAGTTACCTCCTATCTGTTCTACAAGTTATGTCTTGTAGTGTAGTGCTAATAGCAAACACCCAGCCATTTATGATCCTTTCTTAGTAAAATCAGCGAGAGAACAAATTCCCAGTCTCATTCATTTCCTATTTATTAAAGAAAGTACTTGAGTGCTTTCCTGACACAAGTGATGATAAGGGCTGCCACCGAGTGAGTTCCCACCATGTGCCAGCCCTACTAGGAACCATATGGGCATTAGCAGCAATCTTCAAACAACCTGTCAGCGGTCATCTTACAAAGCTCCGAAAGGTTAAGTAACTTGCCCAAGGCTATACAATCAGTAAGGGAGAGAAGCAAAATTTGAATCCAGGGCAATCTGCTTCAGATAAAGCTTCACCTGCTCAGCAAAAACACCAGCAAATATCAACTTTGAACTTTTCCCTAAACCAACTCATAGCTCCTTGGGAGAAAAGACCTTTTCTGAATAAGCTGAAAAAGTCCCACATCCTACCATAAAAAATGTACTTAAGGCTAATGTAAGACCATGACTATCTTTCAAAAAGCAGCTGTACACAGAAAGCAAAACAGTCTACAAAGTGACTGATGTGTCCATTTCAATCACTTTCTGAGATCAAATTTATTATTACTACAGCCAAAGTGACAGTGGGGCAATATTGCTAAGACCAGCCCAAATGAAAAACACACAGGGAATGACGAAAGCTGTTCATTTCTGGAATGTAAGCGTCCTTGCGGTCTCCAGCTCTATTCAGCAGTAAGTACTGAGGCCTGCAGCTTGGCCGCAACCCCAGCCTGAGCCGATTCTAACCAATCCTGGCAAAGTATGCAGAGGAGCCTCCATCTCTACCAATACATTCAGTCTAATGGGATTTTTGCTGCCCTCTCATGCCCGGTTGAAGGCCCATCATCACACGTCTACCAAGCTTCGGGCTGCCCATACCCACGTGTGCCCACTGCACTAGGACTTTGAATTCTACCCTGAGGCCTCTAAAATCTGCCTAGACCTTACCAGCCATTCTCACTAGATATTCTCACTAGGTACTTTGCTTCACCCACCTCCCAGTGAGGCTAGAATGTAATTTCATATTAGACAAATCCCTCTGCTGTGCTAAAATCCCAGTGACACCTTAGCATGCCCCCCACACTCCCTGTACACAAGTGACCCTCACATTCCCACCTCCCTCTTCTTTACTTGTTCACTCAATAAATATTTATTATGTATGAGATACTGAGAACACAAAGCAAACACAGCAAAATCTGTACCTAAGTTCTCATAACGTCAAGGAGAAACGGAAGTAAATGAATGATTTTTATCATGTGCCATGCTCTCCAATAGAGGAATGCAAAAGTGGGAAACAGAAGCATAAAGCGGAAAGTACAGAAGCTTAACTTACTCTTAATTGAGTATTGTCACCCTGCAGAAAATCCTGCTGGTCTCCCTACACATGGCTCCACTTATACCCACCTTGTCTAGGCAATCCAGATAAAGTGAGGCTTGTATAATATTTTGGCCTTCTAAACTGTCTGATCAGGGCTAACTCCCATGGCCAAGTTAGTTCTTCTAGATATGGCCCAACCTTTGCCTTCTTACTCCTTCTGTGAATTAAGTCATTAACTTGTTATTTTTGCCTAAGGAGCCGAGAGAAATATGTGGATTTCAGGTGTATAATTTCAAATCTAATTGAAATCCTTTTGTAGCCTCTCAGGGAATAAAATTCAAACATTATTAGAAAACTTCGAGTTTCCTTAAAATTGCTCATGTGACTTATTCTAACCAAGATGCTGTTAAAGAAGGAATGACTTTCATTCATAGTACTGCCACGTAGGCAAATTAAAAAAGAGAACTAATGCTCAAATCAATAATGGCAGCATTTAGCTGTAGTCTATTGTACAAAGTAATATGGTAAATAAACTGTCTTTATAAGTGAAAATTTTTAGAGTCCCATTATGAAGTAGAAAAACAGGACATCTGCTATTAAAATACCATACAAGTTTCTTCTATGATCTCTTCTACAGTTTTTTGAGGGGAAGGAGGAATCAGAATTTTTCAGCCTTCTAATGTGAACTCTTTTTGTTCTATAAACCTGTTCAAAACCTCAAAAATTCATCAAAATAGAGCAACCAAGGCAAGAAGTTATTCACAAATAGACAGTGAAAGTTTCTTAGAAAACGTTTGATTCCAAGGGGAAAATGTATAAAGCCAGTAATAAAATTAGAGAAAAATCCCAACACAAAAAAAGGATAATTGTTCGAGGTCATGGATATACCAATGACCCCGATTTGATCATTACACCTATACATGTATCAAAATATCACACTGTATCCCATAAACATATATAATTATTATGTGTCAATTAAAAATAATAATAAAGGCAAAAAAAATTACATTGGTCCAATTCATATCAGAAAGTTGATGGATTCTCAATAGGCAATTAAGAGAAAGTCAGGACATCCAGAATACATCTTCATCTTTTCAGACTGAAATCACAGAAAGCACCTACTATCTCTAGCCCCAAAATGGCTTTTGGGTAAACCATTACAGAACATAGTTTCTGGAAATTGACGATCATGTTCTTTTACTAGCATTGGGTGCTTTAAAATAAGATTAATACTATTAAACCAAGGCAGAGTTGGTACAGTACAGGTTGAGTATCCCTTATACAAAGGATTTGGGAGCAGAAGTGTTTTGGATTTCGTATTTCTTCAGATTTTGGAAAATTTGCAGAATACATACCAGTTGAACATCCTTAATCTAAAAATCTGAAATCCAAAAAGTTCCATTGAGCATTGCCTTTGAGTGTCATGTTGGTGCTCAGAAAGTTTCAAATTTTGGAGCCTCCTGGATTTAGGATTTTCTGATTAGGGACATTCAACCTGTATTAGAATTCTAGACAGTTGTGAAAAGTTACTCTAATAGTGATTAGAAATAAAAATTCCAACCCAGATATTACTCTGGATATTCAAAAAAACAGCAAAAGTTATTCATCTATGTATGGCTCATGAGTTTGCCAACACAAAAATTGTTCATATCATTTTGACTCCAACATTTTAAAAAGTTCACATTTCTGGTAAGAAATTTATTTATATTCCTTTTAAAGACACAATCATATAAGGGGTCTTAACTTGCATTTTATTTGCTACAGGATAGATTCCAGAAATCATTTAGCATTTTTTAACCCATTAACTAAAACCACTATGTAACAATTTCTATAATTGTACCAGAGTAATACTGTAATTATACTGAAATATAATTGCATTTCTACGAAGGTACAAGGTGTCATATCCACTGGCTGGTCCAATAACTTGTATGGTCACAAGTAAAGTCAAGAACATGAACAAGTCTGAAAAAGAAACTGACTCCTGCTAGAAACAGCCTTGTAATTTTAGCTTCCTACAACTCAGAGAAAGCAATCTATTAATACGATTCAAAAAGCATATTGAAAAGTGGCTGTCCCTACCAGTTTATCTGGCAAACAATTTGGGAGTTTAATATAAGCCTGCAAGCATCCTGATATGCTTTCATGATGTCGGTGAAAGAAAGTGCTATGAGAAAAGAGCAATTTAAAATTGAAATGTGTGGATTATTTCTGACTGAATGACTGATTCCATAACAGAATATCTTCCAGTAACAAGACTAGTACCTCATGATTAAATAATCCAGAAAAACCCTAGAGATTTTGTTAAGAAGCAACTATAAAGAACCCTTAACAACTTCTGGTGCCTGATACCCCTTTACGATCCAGCAAGGAGGGTGGGAAAGGTCATTTCCAGCACCACCAGCAGCTTCTACTGGTGCACATTTGTTAAGCATATATAAGAGTTGCAAAATGATAGCCAAAGATGACTTTCAAGTTGTGCTTTTGGGAGAGTAAAGGTGTGGTAGAGATTCTGTTCTCCCTGCCTTTGAAGCCCATGAGTAGGTGATATCTGTCAGCCTCCCTTGCAGCTAGTATGAAGATGTGACTAAGTGGTTACCAAAGGAATGTGTGTAGAACGAAGGATCCTGAGTTTTCGGCTTCTGGGGAACATGCTGCCCTCATGCTGTCCTCCCCTACCCCTCCAGGTATGACAGTGATCTGACTTGGAACATGCAGGTGAGGACAATGTCCTAAGGGATAGTGTACATCCAAGAGAGAAGGAACCTGGGTCCCTGATGACCCCAAAAAACTGAGCCACCTCCTCACATTTAAGGGCTCTCCACAGACTGTGAAATAAGAGAAATAAATGTCTATCTCCTTTCAGCCATTGAATTATTATTGAGATAATAATTAAGCTGTTATAGCAACTTGGCCTCACCTGCACTAATACAAAGAGTTTATAGAACCTTAGAAATAATAATAAAAACAAAATAGCCAGTTCAGACTAGAAGAAATAAGAGAACCGTCTTTTCTACTGTGTAGTCCCTAGGTAGCACTGTCCTGTAGCATGGCATACATTAAAAAACAAAACTAGTTTCCACATAAAAACGTAATTGCTCTATGTGTATTTAAAAAGAAATATACACATTATAGATAGATGGCTGTGTGAGGGACCAATTAAGCAACTTGAATTCTAAATTTCCTCAAATCTGAGAAAAATACAAAAGCACAAGGGTATAGTAGCATTTCTTTGAAAAGACAAATTTAGGCCAGGCAAATCCTAGCACTCTGGGAGGCCGAGGCAGGCGGATCGTTTGAGCTCAGGAGTTCAAGACCAGCCTGAGCAAGAGCGGGACCCCATATCTACCAAAAATAGAAAAAATTAGGCGGGCATGATGGCGCGTGCCTGTAGTCCCAGCTACTCCGGAGGCTGAGGCAGAAGGATCGCAGGAGTTTGAGGTTGCTGTGAGCTAGGCTGACGCCACGGCACTCTAGCTGGGGCAACAGAGTGAGACTCTGTCTCAAAAAACAAAACAGAACAAAACAAAACGAAAGGACAAATTTACAAATCAAGGCAATGTCAAGGATGATTGAATTCCACATGGAGTACCTCTTCCATTTGTTTTTCTGTTCCTGTTACGGTGGGCTTTGGCTTCACTTCACGGGTGAGCGGCTGGTGCACAGAAGGATTATAAGAAGGCATGCTGGTGCTGACCTCCTGTTCTACTTCTCCTGGAAGCAGCAGCAAATCTGTTGGATGCAAAATATTTCATTTGACCCTTTCACCAACTTTACAATTTACCTAAATCATCTAAAAGCTTAAAAGTCAAAAGAATGAAGCAAATACGTTCATACACAGTAGGTCCATTTCACAATGCCTATTCTCACCTGGGAACTCGACTCAAGGGATTCCCCTTTCTATAAAATAAAAACCATTGGTAAATTTATTTTTATTTTATTGTTGCAAAGTTACAGTCCATCCAAAAGGTCTGAAGGAAATGCTGTTTTTGGAATAACTTGACCGTCCCTTTCACTCTTAACCTAATTTCTACTTTTATAGGAAAATAAGGCAAGAGGATACTACGTTTGTCCCATTTTCCCATATTTTCCTGAGGGGGTAAAGAGAAAGAAAATGGAGGGCTGATTTCATCCTGTAAAAATATGGTAATATTTCAAGCAATATATATTAAAAAACAATGATGCCAGAAGGAAAGTATTTTAACTTTCAGCATAAAAATGAAATACTCTGTCATATTCAGAATGCATGGTCTAATTTTCAACACTTGCAAACAACAACAGCGTGTTTCCTGCTTGTTTAGCACAATCACTAGAATTCAATAACCAATCTTGGTTTTCGGATCAATTCAGTACGAGTGGTACAGTCTCCTATTTTTGCATGTGTGATAGGACATGGATACATCACAGACAACTGATGATCTTCCACAGCTTGCTTTAAGGAGGACAAAAAACCAAATAGAAGCACAACAGGTTTCCTCCTCAGTCTATGTTTTCATAGGACCAGAAGGGCTTGCTAGAGCTGGCCAAGAACTTGCAGCTGGCTCAGGATGAGGCTGCCTACTACTCAAGGATGATCCTAATTAAGGCACTAATTAAGTTCTCAGTGGAAGTGATTAATTAACAACAGGCATGCCTTGGCTGTCACAAATAGCAGCATATATAGGGAGATAACTGAGCAGATATTCAAAACTGAAACTTATTTGAAATGCACCTCTCACCACTGTATATATCCCCTTCATAAAAAATATAATTACAAAATTCTTAAGACTCCAATAACAGAGAACACAGCCTGGAAACAGCATTGCAGAGGGAAGATGGTGAAAAAGGTAGTTCTGCTATGATTAACTACTGACATCTTAGAATATGATCTCATTAATTAGCAGAAATAAAAACAATAATAATAGCTAACACTACGTGCTTGGCATTTTACATGCATTGATTCAGCTTATCCTCTCAATAGCTTTATTATTTCCTGTTCTACAGGCAATGAGCTCTAAGCACAGAGAATAAACCTCAAATAAAACTCAAGATCTCATAGCTAGCAAGAGCAGAGCGGGCAGTCTGTCTACAGAGCCCATGCTCTTAGCCCACAATGGCACAATAAAAACTTCTTTTAAATAAGCATTTTTATCACATATTTTATTTAATTCAATCCGAAAAATACACCCAACCTCCGGACCAATAAATTTCACAACTATAGCTCATTAGCATGGTTAGGCAGCGTTAGGTCCATTCCCCAAATATTTTTTACCCAGAGTAGTAGTATTTTTAAGCTCAATGAGTTTGGTGGAAAGACTGGCTTTCTAACGTACCTATTTATGAGTTTAACGTCAAACTCCCTCACTGAGCTTCCTCGTGTAAGAGCCTAGGACTGACACAAGCCTGGTTAGGAGCCTACCAACAGCAAGGACAAGAAGAGAAAGGTTTAGGCGTCTCAATGTTAAAAACCGTTACCTACCAGACCCATTGGCTGCCAGTGCAAACGGTTCAAATGCGAAATCAAAATCAATTCTGCTTTCTGGGCTATTTAAAATCATCATTCTGACTGACAGAAGTGTGCCATGGGAAGGATAACTCAACAATTCCTTTACTGAAACACTTCACTTCCCTAATCTACTTGAAAATCATACACAGTGAATTCTCAACAAATATTTGGAGACAAGAAATGACTTTTATGCGTCTCAACTTTTAAACTGAACAGCAAGTATCAATATACCTGCCAATAAGACATTGTGGATGATGTAAAATAAGTATAGTTCTCACCCTCAAAAACTCAATCTAGTTGCAAAAATAAGACTTTGAGATAGGAAATTAATCAAGAACAAAACTGAATGGCTCTAACTCTAAAGATGACAGATTTATAAAAAGGTAAAACTAATATGGACAATAACAGTCTGATAAGGCATATGTTATAAAGAAAATTACCACTATATTTTAGCCATTTTACAATCATAGGTGGGTTATATAAACTCATTCTCTCAGGGGGGAAAATTATTGTATTCGCTGATGATGGGACATAGAATTTCTGAAGTTCCCTATATGACTTTCTATTCATAATGAAAGTCCTTTTAAGAGACTTAATCTGATCATATTGTTTCTAAAACAACCAAAGGCCTTGTTTTCATCTTAACTAAATGCCACCATCTTGGCTGATATGCACTATACAGTCAGGACAACTTTCAAAAAAGAATCTTGAGGTTGGATGGCAAGACTGGCTGAAACATTTTAATCTCTTCCTTCTCAACTACCTATTAAGAATTTCTAATATGTATAAACTTTTTATTCGTGCCATTTGTCTTTCTATATTTAGTCAGTGACCAGCAAGTCAAAGACTACAGCCACGTAATATAACACAACATAAAAAGTGAGCAATCTACCTGACATCTGATAATTCAGGTTACAATAATATTTAATCTGCCTGGTATATTTATAAAATTAACCAACCTGTTCATTTGTTGCCATGTAAAATGGTCAAAATTTCCTAAAAGTTTGGGCATCTATATCCAAAAAAGATATAGATAACAAATGCTTTAGCCATCCAGGCCTCTTCTAAACATAGCTTCCAGGTAAGATAGTCTAGCTTAGTGGTTTCTTGTTCTTAAAAATGGTTGAAGACCCCAAAGAGCTTTTGTTTATATAGGTCATATCTACCAACAGGTATCATACTAGAAATTAAAGCTGACAAATATTCCAATACATATGTATTAGAATCATTAAAAATAGCCCAATTGCATATTAAAATAAATATTTTTGTGAAAAATCTATTTTTCAAAAACAAAGAAAATATTAAGAAGAGAAGCATTAGTTTACATTTTTTCCTATCTATTTGAATGTCTGGCGTAATAGAAGTTGGACTCTATATTTGCTTCTGCAGTCAATTTTTAAAATATGCTGTTTCAGTTGAAGTAAAAAAAGAAAATCTAGACTCACACAGATATGTAGTTGGAAAGGGAAGGAGTATTTTAATAGTCATTTTATATAATTGTAGATATCCTTCATTGGTACTGTAACAGAATCTGACAAATGATACCATTTATAAAGGTTTCAATGAGCCATCTTGAAAGCACGTCAGTGAATTTTTCATACTGTTAAATTAAAATCCGTTCATCTATCTTGCACATTGAGTGGATCTTTCTCCTCTGCATAAATATAAACATCATGAATTGGTCATTTGGAAAATATTGGTTCACTGTGTTATGTAGTATACGACATAAAAATCACATTAGTTAATATCACCAATTTTGCAGAAAAGCCTTTAAATATTGAGAAGGTGTCAAGCTCACAGTGAAAATCTGATTCTCACTTGATCCATTGCCAATTTTATCATTGGCAACAAATACTGTCGGTTGTTTGTCTTGAAAAGACAGGCTCACTTCATTCATTTTTGAAAAATGCAGTTTGTCAGTCTGTCATTTTTTCACATAAAAATGGTGATCCATGAAAGAAAAAAACTAGTTTAGCACACCTCTCAAATTACCCAAGTCCAGCTGCACTGGCTCACACCTGTAACCTCAGAGCTTTGGGAGGGTGAGGTGGGAGGATCGTTTAAGGTCAGGAGTTTGAGACCAGTCTGGGCAACAGAGCAAGACCGTGTGTCTCTACAAAAAACAAAAAAATTAGTCAGGCATGGTGGCATGCACCTATAGTCCTAACTACTTGGGAGGCTGAGGCAGGAGGATAGCTTGAGCCCAGGAGTTGGAGGTTACAGTGAGCTGTGGTCACGCCACTGCACTAGCCTGGACAATAGAGCAAGATGCTGTCTCTAAATAAAAAAATGTTAAAAACTAAAATAATAATCACCCAAGTGTTTTTCCACAAGACAACCATTGTATTTCAGCATGCAATAGATGTGCTTTATGAATACTTACTATTGTGGCTGTGAAGACTACAACTGCTAATAAAATTTGGTGCTACTACCTCGATGCACACTAAGGTAGTAGCATCTTCACCCATCATTGCTCTTGCAACACCGATGCAAACATCAAAACACTTGACCTGCAGACCTCAGGGTCTCCCAGGAGCTCTCAGACTACATCTTCAGAGGTCTGCTGGTCTAACTAATATCAGTCCAACCCTCCCACCAAGAACAACTAGAAAAGCTAGATAAATTATAAAAATCAACTATTTAAAGGCATTGGGGAGCTACTAGGGCAGTCCAGGACTTGAGGAACCAAGATCCCAGGGAA
>CAUYRT010012424.1:0-20973 GCA_963574885.1 Lepilemur ruficaudatus
GGCTCAAGCAATCCTTCTGCCTCAGCCTCCCAAGTAGCTGGGACTACAGGCATGCGCCACCATGTCCAGCTCATTTTTTCTATATATATCTTTAGTTGGCCAATTAATTTCTTTCTATTTATAGTAGACACGGGGTCTCACTCTTGCTCAGGCTGGTTTTAAACTCCTGACCTTGAGCAATCCGCCTGCCTCGGCCTCCCAGAGTGCTAGGATTACAGACGTGAGCCACCGCGCCCGGCCTGTGTATTCTTTCTTATGACCTGTTTCCCCCCTAGAATGAAAGATCCATGAAGGCAGGGATTTTATCCTTTGTACACCACTGTATCCTCAGCACCTCGCATAGTTCCTGGCACTGTTCTAAAGTAAGTACTGAATAAATGTTGAATCAGTAAACATTTACTCTGGCTCCAGTTTAGGGAAACAATCACTCATACACTATTGGGGGGACTACAAATTGGTAGTACTTTTTTTAGAGGGTGGTTTGGCAGTCTCTATCAGATTTTAGATGTAAGTGTGCCAGGCATGGTGGCTCACACCTGTAATCCCAGCAACTAAGAAGGCTGAGGTGGGACAGTCACTTGAGGTTAGGTGTCTAAGCTGCAGTGAGCTATGATCTTGCCACTACACTCCTAGGAATTTATCTACCCATACCCTTCTATGTGTAAGGAAATTCATTCCAGCACTATGTATTATGTTAGAAAAAGACAAAACCTTCACCAGGTGCAGTTGCTCATGCCTGTAATCCTGGTACTCTGGGAGGCTGAGGTGGGAGGATTGCTGGAGCTTAGGAGTTCAAGACCAGCCTGAGCAAGAGCAAGACCCCATCTCTACTAAAAAAGTGGAAAGAAATTTGCTGGACAACTAAAAATATATATATATATGTATATATATACACATATATAAAGTAAGTTTGTACTTTATGTATACATATATAAAGTACAATATACATATATATATACATTAGCTGGACATGGTGGTGCATGCCTGTAGTCCCAGCTACTCGGGAGGCTGAGGCAGAAGAATTGCTTGAGCCCAGGAGTTTGAGGTTGCTGTGAGCTAGGCTGACGCCATGGCGCTCTAGCCTGTGCTAGAGTGAGACTCTGTCTCAAAAAAAAAAAAAAAAAAATTCTAGGCCCTAGCTACTCCTACCTGGGCTATTTTTCAGAGTTGTGTTTTCAGCAAGCAACTTGGAGGGATAAAGTATTGTCTCCTCCAGGACTAAGAGCAGACTTAGCTTCTACTTACTTTAAAAACTGAATCTCCCACACTCAGCGGTCCTCTCTGGTAATGCAAGCCACAGTGTAAGCGGGCAGCCTTATGGACCCTTTAAAGTATCACCCACCTGGAGATTTGGGGGATGGAAAACTGTTGCAAACCAACCTGAAGTGCTGGCTGCTCCTTTTGCTGTGATTAAGGTTTTTTGTCTCTGAACCAGAAATCTTGTGTCTTCTGCCAGCATCCATGAAATAATAACAGGCTCACTAACAGTTTAGCTTGTAAATAGAGTAAAATTCCAAATTTGTACCTGTACAATTCCTGACAGTATAATGAACAATAAACACCCATACCCATCGCCTAGCTTCAACAGTTATCAACTGAAGGCCAACCTTGCTTCATCTATAGGTCCCTATCCTCTAATGCCCAACGGAACAGATTTTAAAAATCAAATCATACCCCTTCATCTGTAAGTATATCAGAGTGCATCTGTATAAGATTTCTTCTATCCAGCATAACTACAAAACTAATATCAGACTTTCAAAAGCCAATGAATACTTAATATCATTGCATAATTCCTAACTATGAACTCTTGGGTAAATTTAAATCTAATCCCTGTCCTTTTGAAAAACGGTCTTACGGCTAATAAGAAAATCATGGCCGGGCGCGGTGGCTCATGCCTATAATCCTAGCACTCTGGAAGGCCGAGGGGGGAGGATCACTCAAGGTCAGGAGTTTGAAACCAGCCTGAGCAAGAGCGAGAGCCCGTCTCTGCTAAAAATAGAAAGAAATTAATTGGCCAACTAAAAATATATAGAAAAAAATTAGCCAAGCATGGTGATGAGTGCCTGTAGTCCCAGCTACTCGGGAGGCTGAGGCAGGAGCATCACTTGAGCCCATGAGTTTGAGGTTGCTGTGAGCTAGGGTAACGCCATGGCACTCTATCCCGGGCAACAAAGTGAGACTCTGTCTCAAAAAAAAAGAAAAGGAAAATAAATCTCTGGCCGGGCAGAGTGGCTCACACCTGTAATCCTAGCACTCTGGGAGGCCGAGGTAGGTGGATCGTTTGAGCTCAGCAGTTCGAGACCAGCCTGAGCAAGAGCAAGACCCCGTCTCTACTAAAAAAATAGAAAGAAATTAGCTGGACAACTAAATATATATATAAATATTATATATTACATATGTTTTATATATTTATATATAAAATATTTATTTACATTATATATAAATTAGCCGGGCATGATGGCATGTGCCTGTAGCCCCAGCTGCTTGGGAGGCTGAGGCAGTAAGATAGCTTGAGCCCAGGAGTTTGAGGTTGCTGTGAGCTAGGCTGACGCCATGGCACTCTAGCCTGTGCAATAGAGTGAGACTCTGTCTCAAAAAAGAAAAAAAATAAAGAAAAAGAAAATAAATCTCTGAGGCTGAGGCCAGAGGATCACTTGAGGTCAGCAGTTGGAGACCAGCCTGAGCAAGAGCAAGACCCTGTCTCTACTAAAAATAGAAAAAATTAGCCAGACAACTAAAAATAGATAAAATTAGCCAGGTGTGGTGGTGCACATCTACAGTCCCAGCTACTTGGGAGGCTGAGGCAGAAGAATTGCTTGAGCCCTGTTTGAGGTTGCTGTGAGCTAGGCTGATGCCACAGCACTCTAGCCTGGAGGACAAAGTAAGACTCTGTCTCAAAAAGAAAAGAAAAGAAAAATGCCAGCAAACAAATGTTGAAAGGATGATAGAAAGATCACCACGTTGAAATTCCTAATGAAATAACCATTTCAGACAAGCGTCATCAATTAATGCTACAACCATGAACTGAACAGTCTCACTATCCATAAAACTGGATGGTCTCATGTTCACCAAACATCTTCCCTCAGATTGCCTGCTAGATGTAAAGAGGAAAAAAAGTGGGAGGATCGCTTGAGGCCAGGAGTTTGAGACATAGCAAGACCTCATCTCTTAAAAAAAAAAAAAAAAGGAATAACTACATATCATAAATAAAAAAAGAAAGAAAAGAAGCCGGGCACGGTGGCTCACGCCTGTAATCCTAGCACTCTGGGAGGCTGAGGCGGGCGGATCGCTGAAGGTCAGGAGTTCGAAACCAGCCTGAGCAAGAACGAGACCCCGTCTCTACTATAAATAGAAAGAAAGAAATTAATTGGCCAACTAAAGATATATATAGAACAAATGAGCCGGGCATGGTGGCACATGCCTGTAGTCCCAGCTACTTGGGAGGCTGAGGCAGAAGGATTGCTTGAGTCCAGGAGTTTGAGGTTGCTGTGAGCTAAGCTGACGCCACGGCACTCACTCTAGCCGGGGCAACAGAGTGAGACTCTGTCTCAAAAAAAAAAAAGAAAGAAAGAAAAGAAAAGAAATTTCTAACTAGCAGCCACTTAAAGTACCATAAAGTCTGCCTCTAAGGATAGTAACATGAATCTCTCTCCTGTAGAGATGTTTGCCTAGCAATCAAAGGAAGTTGAGCCAACAAAAGAAGTTACAAATCCTCATTAAGTTCCCCAGAGCTCATCAGTTCACATTCCAAAAGAGAAAAGAGTTTTCATGGTGGTGGGGGGGAAGGGTAGACTATGTGATGGACTATCATCAAAAAATTCACTGCCTGTAAAAAGGTTTTTGAGTATTGTTTAAACAGCCTTGAAAAAGTTCTCAGTGCGAACTTCCTCCCCACCCCCGAGATGAGAGGGCAGGCTGCCTCCCGCTATCAGGAGGAAAGAAGAAACTAATTTATGTTGTCAATCTGCTAGGTGAGAAACAGAAAAAGCCAACACAGCAGTTTCTCAGGGGTCTTCTGCTAATTGCACTACTGTCACAAATGCCCCTTACCCCTCCTCAGTCTGCCCTAATAAAGAGCCAGATCTTCGGACTCAGGACCAGCACCTGGCTATTTTCTCACGCTGTGCTTTCTCTCCAAGGGAGAGTAAGTAAGTAAACTGCGATTCTTTCTATCCTAAACTCTGTGGGAGAATTCTTTCTCACCTGCATAGAGACTTCACACCCTAACACCTTTCTATCAATTTTTTAAGTTTGATATCTTATCATTGCAATATCAAAACATAAATACATTTCATTTATATATATGGACTTCTTTGAAAGCCTTGGGTGAATTTTTGGGTTCAAACTGCAGAGATAGGGGAATGTGGAGCATCACATTTTGAAGTATGCATTAAACACTATGTTATAAAATTAGTTATTTCTGGCCAGGCGTGGTGGCTCAAGCCTGTAATTCTAGCACTCTGGGAGGCCAAGGTGGGAGGATCACTCAAGGCCAGGAGTTTGAGACCAGCCTGAGCAAGAGTGAGACCCCGTCTCTACTAAAAATAGAAAGAAATTAGCTGACAACTAAAAATATATATATATAAAATTAGCCAGATATGGTGGCAGATGCCTGTAGTCCCAGCTACTCGGGAAGCTGAGACAGAAGGATCGCTTAAGCCCAGGAGTTTGAGGTTGCTGTGAGCTAGGCTGACACCATGGCACTCTAGCCCAGGCAACAGAGTGAGACTCTGTCTCAAAAAACAAAACAAAACAAAACAAAAAACCTCAATAGTGTCATTAAGGTTCCGTGCTTTCTCATCTTCAGAGTAGGCCTTATTCTCAGGTTTCTAGCAAGATGGCTTTAGCAGAGCTCATGAAATCTCGAGACTCCTCATGTTTTACTGACCACAACTGAATGCCATTTTGTGACTTTACCCCGAGCAGTAGGAGTAGAATCAACCCACAGGGCAATCATGCCCTGGTGATTCAGGAGGAAGAATCAGGTTCACTCAGGAAGAAGATAAAGACACTGAATAACTCAGGATTTTGTTAGAGAAAAGTTTATTCAAGGTGTGTAAAATAAATTTTAATGTAACTTCTGAAAGAATTGACTGGGCGGGTATGGTGGCTCATGCCTGTAATCCTAGCACTTTTGGGAGGCCAAGACAGGAGGATTGCTTGAGGCCAGGAGTTCGAGACTAGTCTGAGCAAGAGTGAGACCTACAAAAAAGAGCCAGTCTCTACAAAAAAATAGAAAAAGTAGCTGGGCGTGGTGGCACATGTAGTCCCAGCTACTAGGGAGGCTGAGGCAGGAAGATCCCATAAACCCTGGAGTTTGAGGTTGCTGTGAGCTATGATGATGCCAACTGCACTCTAGCCCGGGTGACAGAGTGATCTGTCAGTGACAGACCTTACCCTGTCACTAAAAAATAAAAAATAAAGTAAAAGAATTGAAATATAATTCATAGTTTCTGAGCCAATCAAGGGGAAATAT
This sequence comes from Lepilemur ruficaudatus, assembly GCA_963574885.1. Classification (NCBI taxonomy): domain Eukaryota; kingdom Metazoa; phylum Chordata; class Mammalia; order Primates; family Lepilemuridae; genus Lepilemur; species Lepilemur ruficaudatus. Next base: position 5,477 of record CAUYRT010012424.1, read on the forward strand.
TAATAAAACTTAATTGAACAGAAGGCAGTAAAGGAGAAAGCAAAGCAAAGAGAAAACATGGTAAACAAACGAAAAAGATAAAATGCTTATAAGATGATAGCACTGCATCAAAATATATCTATGATCATAACAAATGTAAAAGGTTTAAACTTGACTGCATATTCTCTTTATACCGGTGAAATCAGTGACCAGCCTGCCAGTAGTATTTAGTGACAGTCCTTCTTTCACTTTGGGTCTTAGTGGGAAATGTAATTCTTCTTCTTCTTTTTTTTTTTTTTTTGCAGCAGAGTCTCACTCCGTTTCTCTGAGTAGAGTGCCCTGCCATCAGCCTAGCTCACAGCAACCTCAAACTCCTGGGCTCAAGCAATCCTCCTGCCTCAGCCTCTCAAGTAGCTGAGACTATAGGCGCTTGCCACTACGCCTAACTAATTTTTAGTATTTTTATTAGAGACGTGGCAGGGATGGGGTAGAGGGACTGTCTCACTCTTGCTCAGGCTGGTCTGGATGGAATTCCTAAGCTCCAGCAATCCTCCTACCTGGGCCTCCCAGAGTGCTAGGATTACAGGCATGAGCCGCCTCACCTGGACTGTAATTCTTCTTCTAAGCACTAGAGGTCAGCAGAGTATTTCTTTCCCCATATTACTTGCGTACTTCTGTCAGAGTTTTACAATCACCAACCCGTGTTTTTTCTTTCTTTTTTTTCCCCCCTCTCATGAGGACAGCATTCTTTTTCTTTCTCCCCCTCCTTTTTTTTTTTTTTTTTTGCTAACAACCATACGAATGAGGACCAACCTGTTCATATTAGAGGTGACATTTGATCTTTTATCTAAGGCTTATTCCCAAAATATGTTCCTGTGTTTTAATGGATACAAACCAAATTTTTTTTTTTTTTTTTTTTGAGACAGAGTCTCACTTTGTTGTCCGGGCTAGAGTGCCGTGGCATCAGCCTAGCTCACTGCAACCTCAAACTCCTGGGCTCAAGCGATGCTCCTGCCTCAGCCTCCAAAGTAGCTGAGACTACAGGCATGTGCCACCATGCCCGGCTAATTTTTTCTGTATATATTTTTAGTTGGCCAATTAATTTCTTTCTATTTATAATAGAGATGGGGTCTCGCTCTTGCTCAGGCTGGTTTCAAACTCCTAAACTTGAGTGATCCGCCCGCCTCGGCCTTCCAGAGTGCTAGGATTACAGGCGTGAGCCACCGTGCCCGGCCACAAACCAAATCTTTAAAAACAATTTTATGGCACTTAGAACTTCAGCTACCCAAAATAGTTGCCAAGGATGTACTTTACTGCCTGATAGATCTAGGAAGGACTTGGAGGCCAGATGTTTTGGGGAATGCAATTCTTTTTTTACACAAAGGCAATTTATTAAAAGAAAATATTGTGGAGTCCAGTTCGTAGACGGCAACCATGGCCACCCCCCTTCCTGTGGGTGCTGTCGGAAGGGATGGGGGTGATGTCGTCTATCTGCCCCATCTTCATACCCAAGCAGGCCAGGGTTCTGAGGGCTGACTGGGCCCCAGGTGCAGGGGTCTTGGTCCTATTTCCTCCAGTGGCCCGGAGTTTGATATGCAGCACAGTGATGCTCAGTTCCTTGCACCTCTGGGCCACATCCTAGTCAGCCAACATGACGGCATATGGTGAGGATTCATCCCGGTCAGCCTTCACCTTCATCCCACCAGTTACTTGGCAGATGGTTTCCTTGCCAGAAAGATGAGTAACATGAACAAAGGTGTCATTGAAAGACACAAAGATGTGGCACACACCAAATACATTCTCTCCTTTGGCCACCTGAGGCCCAAGGCTTATGACCTGTTCTTCCTTCTTTTCCTTTCCCTTTCAAGGTGCCATTTCTGCATTTTGTCTCCAGACTTCGCTGGGAATGCAATTGTTAATTGATGGAAATTGCAAGAGCCTTCAGGGGATCTTAGGATGCCTAAATTTATTGAAGTTAATTTCTTTACTGTTGTTGAAAGACTGTTATGGATATTTCTGGCTAACAGTTAACTTTGGAAAACCATATGGCCGATTCACATCCTTGGAGGTGTCCAGATAGGATTCTTTTTTTGACCTCCAACTTTTAATTTTCTTAAAAGTTTACTGGGGGGCAGGGGAGGTAATCCTAGCACTCTAGGAGGCCGAGGTGAGAGGATTACTTGAGCTCGGGAGTTCGAGACCAGCCTGAGCAACAGCAAGAGCAGGAGACCTCATAGCTACTAAAAATAGGAAAATTAGCCTGGTGTCATGGGATGTGCCATAGTCCCAGCTACTCAGGAGGCTGAGGCAGAAGGATCACTTGAGCCTAACCTGGGCAACAGAGCAAGACCCTGTGTCTGAAAAAATAAAAATTAAATAGGCAAAGGTTCACTTTGTTTGTTTGTTTGTTTAGAGGCAGATCTTAGGGGATTTTAGAGACAGGGCTCAAGCAAATCTCCCACCTCAGCCTCCTGAGTAGCTGGAACTACAGATGTGCTAACACATCCGGCTCCCTAAGGAATTTAAAATATTATTAGAAATGGACAGGCTGGGAGTTGTGGCTCATGCCTGTAATCCTAGCTCTCTGGGAGGCAGAGGCAGGAGGATCGCTTGAGGTCAGGAGTTAGAGACCAGCCAGAGCAAGAGCAAGACCCTGTCTCTACTAAAAATAGAAAAAATTAGCTGGTCGTGGTGGCACATGCCTGTAGTCCCAGCTACTCGGAAGGCTGAGGCAGGAGGATCGCCTGAGCCCAGGAGTTTGAGGTTGCTGTGAGCTAGGCTGACTCCATGGCACTCTAGCCTGGGCAACAAGGCAAGACTGTCTCAAAAAGAAAAGAAAACTTGTTTTTTTTTCCTTTTTTTTTTTTTTTTAAGAGACAGGGTTTCACTTTGTCTCTTAAAAGGTTGGAGCGCATCGGAGCTCACTGCAACCTCAAACTCCTGGGCTCAAGTGCTCCTCCTGCTTCAACCTCCCAAAAAGCTGGGACTACAGGCATGTGCCTTCACACCTGGCTAGTTTTTTGTATTTTTTGGAGAACTGGCCGGATTGAGGGGGCTGTCTTTCTCATTTTGTATAAAAAGTTTTGCCCTGCACCATGGTCACGCCTGTAATCCTAGCACTTTGGGAGGCTGAGGTGGGAGAATCCAGGAGTTGGAGGTTGCTGTGAGCTATGATGATGACACTGCATTCTAGCTGGGGAGGCAGAAGAAGACTCTGTCTCAAAAAAAGAAAGAAAGAGGCCGGGCGCAGTGGCTCACGCCTGTAATGCTAGCACTCTGGGAGGCCAAGGCGGGTGGATCAACTCAAAGTGAGGAGTTCGAAACCAGCCTGAGCAAGAGCGAGACCCCGTCTCTACTAAAAATAGAAAGAAATTAATTGGCCAACTAGAAATATATAGAAAAAATTAGCTGGGCATGGTGGCACATGCCCGTAGTCCCAGCTACTTGGGAGGCTGAGGCAGAAAGATTGCTTGAGCCCAGGAGTTTGAGGTTGCTATTAGCTAGGCTGACGCCAGGGCACTCTAACCCAGGCAACAGAGTGAGACTCTGTCTCAAAAACAACAACAACAACAACAACAACAAAAAACGAAACCCAATTGGCAAATTTATTTTATTCTAACCCTTTTTATTCCCAATATGTGTATGTAACTACCATAATGCTTACACAATTGAGCATCTTTTTTTTTTGTCAGATAGTACACATACAAATCCCACGTAGACCTTGAAAAACAAGTACTATCATGCCCTTTACAGATGAGGAAATCATGACCTAGAGTGCTTAAGTAACTTGCCCAGGGTCAAAAGTCACTGAGCCAGTTGCCCGATGCCAACGTCTAGCTCTTTCCATTGCACTTTCTCTCCCTTCTCTTTTCTTTCTCTTTTCTCTGTAGTCTCCCCTCCTCCCTCTCCCTCTCCCTCTCTCCTTCACCCATCCCTCTACCACTACCTCCCCTCATTTCCACATTTTCTAGCCCTTTGGCACTATAGAAAACTAAGGAAGCATTTGAAACCTCAGAGATCTCAGTACATAAAAAAAAATCTACAAAATCTTACCCCAACAGCTGGGCCCCCAAGAAAGCTGGCAGCAAGTTGTAGGAAAACTATGGCTGTCTTTTTAATATCCTCCTCAGGTTTCTCAGGAAGAATGTCCAGCATCCCATTCAAGGTCCTAGGGGAGGAGGTCACAAAGAAACTAGTGTGCACAGAGAGGCCACAGGGCATCATCAAGCTGGGGTCTGCCCAGGCTTGACCTGGAGGCTGGGAAACGCAGACTTTCCTCAGATGGAGTGTGAGCCGTTACCTCTGAATCAAAGTTCCTGTCCCTGGGGTCAATAGTTGCATCATAAACTCAGGGACTGAGCAAACACTTTAGCAATTACTTGAGGAATGATGGAGAGAAGAAGAAAATATGCACGCCTGCATTCTCAGCAGGAGTAGTATAACCCCAAGGGTGCAAAAGTTAGTTCTTGGGGGAGAGGGTAAAAAAATCTTACCCTTTTTATATATAGAGCACAGATATACATATAATACTCAAACACACAGTTTATCTGTGGGATTAAAATTTCACAGAGGGGGCTAAGTGTGGTGGCTCATGCCTATACTCCCAGCACTTTGGGAGGCCAAAGCAGGAGGATTGCTTGAGCCCAGGAGTTGGAGACCAGCCTGGGCAACATAAAGAGACTCCATCAATACAAAAAAAATTTTTAAATAAAAATAGATTAAAATTTTATAGAGAAGGTGATTAAGAAAAATATACCTAAAAAGGATCCTTAGGAGAGCAATAATTTTTCTAAATGGTTGAAAAACATTGATGAATATAAAGAACCTAGCAGAGTATGTGACACATAGTAGGTATTTGATACATGAGAACTGTAGTTGCTATTATCATGGTTAGTCATTATTACGACTGTCCTATAACTTAATATTTACAGAAACCATAGCATCCATCATGCTTGGGGAAGAGAAGGGTCTACTGTGACAAGTTCACAGATGAAGTTAGCTTTTGATGAATTTTGCCTGAGCTAGAGGTGGGAACCGCCCAGGGTTCTAGATAATAAGAATATTCTTGCACACCATTGGGATGAACAGAAACTCTTACACACAACAGTGTTAAAATATGAAAAACAGGGCATGGTACAGGTGTTTGTGGACAGTGTGCATACTGTCACAATGCTTGCTATAATCCTCTGAAGAAAGGACATGCTCAATAAATGAATTAACATGAAGTTGGGGAAAATGCTGGGCAACTTCTCATGCACACTGAATGTGCTCGGCAGGTTGGTGGAAAACTAAATATCCAGTGATTATTCTTAAAACCTACGTTTGTATTACTGTTGTTATACAAAGTGGTTTCACATATAATTATCTTATTAAATCATGGTAATAATCCTGCAAGGTCAGTATTATATACCCATCTAAAGAATAAATAAGCTGAGGCTTGCAGAGTTCATTTAGTTATTTGTATCCTTTTTAGCTACCCAGTAATAAGTATCAGAGCAAATCTCCTTTCCACAATACTATACCACCTCTCTAATATTCCTTTCCCACAGAGGAGGAGGAAATGTGAAATGATAAAGCTATGGAGGAGAAGTCACATGCTGGGACTTGGGGACTCCCTTGTAAGGGATGTGATAGTGGCTGTGAATGGACACAACCTGGCCATGCAGGAATAGGTATTATCTTCATGGAGGAAAAATCTAGCATATGGCAGAACCTGCTGAGACTGCTCAAAGACATCTACTGCCAAGTTATAGGGAAATGAAACCCCATCAAAACAGAATAGGAGAGCATCTTGAGATGCTGTGAAATTTGGGACATAAAATAAAAGACTTAGAGGCACAAATTTTGAGAATAAAAACATGACATGAAAAATGAATGACTAGGTACACTCCTGGTGCTGGATTTTATTTCAGGGCCGTAACTTCAAATGTAGGAATGACGGATATTTGGCTAAGAATGGAGAGCATTTTTCAAAGACTGAAAAGAATGTGTTTAGTCAGAGACCAACTCATCTGGCCCAAAGGGCTGTAAATGGAAAACAGATGGGAAGGGAGAAAAAAAACACCTAGATGAAACTGAAATGGGTTTCCATGGGTGATATTAAGGAGAGCCTGGGAAGAATTTCAACAGTGAGGGAGGTGCCGAGTAATTCAATGAGAAAACAAATGGGAAAGACATCAGAAACAAAACATAGGCAGCAGATGTCCAGATATCATGCACAGAACATGAGCAACATAGTAACCTTGAGATTATAGCACCCGGCGACAAACAAGAGTTGGCGGGATGGAACAGATCCATGGGAACGTAGCGCTGAAAGGGTGCGCTGTTTTCAAAAGACCTGTTGGGAGGAGGTGCAGTGGCACTGTAGGCTGTGATAACAATAGATTGGAGGAATCCCTGAACACTTGGATGAAGATGAAAGGAAAGAGGAACAGAAGTGATGTTTTTGTGGAAGCGTGCTGAGCCACATGGAGGAAAGCCACAAAATTGGTACAGCACATGATTAGTGAGGATAACATTCTGGAAACTTCATTCAGACAAAAGTACAGTTTTTCACCAGCCTCTCTAATAATTTCATGTACTAGAAGGTAGAGTAAGGAATCAAAATAACTGTGCTCTAATTCCAATAATTGAGAAGCCATTTGGCAGAGTGAAAGGGGTGAGAATCTGGAGAATGTGCCTGTCATCTTTAGTGGAGGGCAAGGTTGAGCTGGATAAAAGGGGACGCAGGACTTTAGGAAAGAGACTTCAAAATATTTTAAGAAAATACAGCATAATTCCACAAGTTTCCAAAAAAGAAAACAGTATCAGGAAGTGTTCAAAAGCATGATTTTGGGCAATTCCAATGAGAAGGAAAGAGGTGGAGAAATTCTTAAAGAAAGTAGAGTGCTAGTACAGAGCCCTTTAAGCTAGGATATAAAATGGGTATTAAAAAATATGGAGGCAAATGATGATTCTGTGAGTAGCAAAGAACACCACAAAGAGTAGCAGGAATGTTAAAATCATGGAAGAATAAAGCATGCAAAAATGGAAAGGACCAGAGAAAACGTTATGGGACAAAGGGGATTATGATAATGGATAGTAGAAAGGATGGACTATTTCTTAAATGATGTCACAATCCTTAAGGCTCTGACTGTGATTGCAGGGCTGAAAAGGTAGTATAAAAGTGAGTAAGGCCAGGCATGGTGACTCACATCTCTAAACCCAGCACCTTGGGAGGCTGAGGCAGCAGGATCACTTGAGGTTAGGAGTTTGAGGCCAGCCTAAGCAACATAGCAAGACCTGTCTCTACCAAAAATATAAAAATTAGCCTCAGCGTGGTGGTATGTGCCCCAAATCCAGGTACGTGGGAGGCTGAGGCAGGAGAATAGCTTGAGTCCAGGAGTTCAAGACTGCTGTGAGCTAAGATGGTGCTACTGTACTCTAGCCTGGGTGGCAGAGTGAGAGCCTATCTCTGAAAAATTAAATTTAAAAACTTTTAAAGATCTTTTCATATATTGCTAGTTTCAAATAACTTTTCAGGAATATATATGTCAGTAAGCAGTGTGGCAGAATCTCTGTCTCTCTGCATCTTTGCTTACATTGAGTACTGTCATTAAAAAAAAATCCTGGACAATTAAGTAAATCAAAAATTATTATCTCTTTGATATTTGAACTGATTAAAAGATCACAAGATCATATATCCCATTATATGTTATATATCAAAGATTATTACTAGTTTTTCCCATTGTATCATTTGCTTTTTTGTTTTTTAAAATAGACACATTATAAATTATAATGCTAGTCTTTACTTTGCAATTTATTCCATTATTTTTGTGCTCAGAAAGCCATTCCCCATCTTGAAATAAGATATTCACCTCTACTTCTTGCTAGCTGTTTAAAGATTTAATTTTTCACACATAATCCCTTCACTGTTTTAAATATATTTTAGTCTATGGTATGAGATATAAATCTAACTTGATTTTTTTTCTTTTTAGCTAATTGATGGTCCCAATATAGTTTGAGTAACCTTCCTTTTCTTTATTTGGGTTGTCATTTTCATCACACAATTTTTTAAATATTCACATCTGTTCCATTTATCCATTTGTCTATTTTAGTCCCAGCATCACCTTGTTTGACATTTTCCAACTTCATATGAAGTTTAAATATTTAATAAGGCATATTGCCTCAAATTATTTCTTTTTTAGGAAGTTCCTAAACTAATGTCTCATGTTGTTTTCACTTGTATTGAGTTTGAATGCTGGGGAAATGGAATGCTTTTTAAAATGTGTATATATTGACCATTTGTATTTTTCATTTGTTTATTGTCTGTCCATATAATTTAGCAAGTTTTCTGTTAGAGTACTCACGTTTTCCTTATTGATTTGGAATTAATTAGAGACATGAATGTAACACATGATTTATTTTTATCTTCATTTCAATTCTTCACGTATGAAGTTAGCTGGAGCATTGGCCCCATCTATAATTGGCCTAATTTCTGCATTAGAAAATCACTGTTATGGAAGCATTCTTTTCCCACTGATTTGAAGTGTCCCTTTTATCACATTCTGTTTATAGCTCCAAGAACAGACTGCTGCCATTCATCTGCCACTAAACCTGTTTGCCGCAGTTTTCTATAAGGTTGTGAGAGAATCGGGACAGTGGCCTTTAGCATATGGTAAAGATAGAGAAATAATAGCTATTATTATTACTGCACTGAACAAAAAGATCTCTCCTGTTATGATTTTTGTTTGTTTGTTTTTACTTCCTCCTTTATTTGGTGAGAACCAGTACTCACCTCCCTAGAGGCAGTTTAGAAACTCCCTTAAGTAAGATAAATGAAGTTCTCCAAATTCTTTGCTTTCATGTGTCTTCTCCCATAACCACTCTCAACATTGCCAAACATTCCAGCCTGTCCTTGGGATACTAGGTCTGCTATAGGAAGTGACTGTGGAGGTGACATGCTCAATTTATCATGGCAACCTGAAGGGGCACTGCTCCCACTAAACTCCTTAGCACCAACTCAGGAGCTACCTGTGGCAAATCCTTAACTTAGTAAGTACATCTCGCAAAGTGAAGGCCAGCCATTTCTGCAGTCCTTTAGTTCACTCTCCACCCCCAGCTCTGTGGACTGCCTCAGGGCTAGCTCCTCACAGCAGTGCCCCAGCTCTGAGCTTGGAATTTTCTTCCTTGAACTCATACAGGAAAATCTACCTGTAGTTTTGTTTTTTTTTTCTTTTTTTTTTATCTGTCAGAGCATTTCCAGATGCTTTATAGCTTCCAGAACTATAGCTGAGTAACAATTCACCAAAAACTTAGTGGCTTAAAACAACAATTTATTATTATCTCATGATACTCTGTGTTGACTGAGTTCAGCTGTCTCATTTGGGGTCCCTCATGCAGTTACAGTCAGATAGCAGCTAGAATGGCTGTCCTCTGCAGGCTTTGCCACATGGAGGCATCCAACGTGACTTTTCTCACGTCTAGCACCTGATGCTTCTCCACATGGCCTCTCGCCCCATCTCAGAGGTATCTCATTCTCCAGGGGGTCTACACATGACCTCCCTCTACAACATGGTAGTTGGACTCATACATGGTGCCTGCTTTCAAGAGTGCAAAAAATGAAGGTGTCAGGCCTTTTAAAGGCTTAGATCCAGAATGGCACAGCATCACTGTCACTGCATTCTATTGACTAAAGTCCAGCTGTAACACGGGAGGGGACTACACAAAGGCATACGCACCAGGCATGGTTCAACGGGACCATTTTTGTGTAACTACCACATCACATCACTTTGGTTTCCAGAGCTGCTGTTTTTGGGTTTTGTTCATTTTGTTTTGTTTTTAATTACTTCAAAAAGATTTAGAGGACAGAAAAATGATAAATTCCTAGTTTTAATTCTCCATTTCAAAGTGGAAATACAGTATTTGTTTTGAAAATGGCTATATAAATTATTTTTTGGTGTGTGTGTCATTCTCTTTTCACATATATATTATGTAAAACAACATTTACAATAATCTCCATCTCCTCATTCTCTAATTCTGTCAACATCACTTAATAAAAAATATTTATTTTATTTTTCTTTGAAAATAAAATCCCTTGCCTCAGATAAGGAGCAGGCAAAAAAAAAAAAAAAGAGAGAGAGAGAGAGAGAGAGAGAAAATAAACAAAAAACATCCCACAGAATGAGAATATATTCAATTCCTTAATTCAATAAACACTTAAAAAATATGTATTATGTGCTGGGTCCTACAATTAAAGTGCAGAGTGACTAATATATTCATTTGATTCAATGATCAGTAACCACAAAGCATTCATTTTTTTAAAATTGAGCTCTTATTAACTGAATGAAACTATAAGAGATATAAAGGATTATAATACACAGTGTTGTCCTCAAAGGGCCTTGCAATAGCGAAAATTATTAAATGTAATAAAAATGAACACATATTACCCACACACAAAAGAATGAAGTTGGACCCTTACCTAATGCCATATATAGAATTAACTCAAGCTGGATCAAAGACCTAAAAATCTAAAACTAAAAATCTTTTTGACAAAAACATAGAATAAAGCTCCATGATTTTGGCTTTGACATGATTTTTTGAATATAAACCCAAACCACAGGCAACCAAAGAAAAAACAAATTGGACTTCACCAAAATTTTAAAAATTGTGACATCAAATGTCACTGTCACCAGAGTAAAAAGGCAACTCAAAGAATGGAATAAAATATTTGCAAATCACATGTCTGATAAGGGAGTATCATCTAAAATATAGAGAAGTCATAAAACTTAACAACAAAAAAACCAACTAATTCAAAAATGGGCTAAAGACATGACTAGACATTTCTCCAATGAAGATATACAAATGTCCAGTAAGCACATGGGAAGATGCTCAACATCACTAATCATTAGGGAAATGCAAATTAAAGCAACAGTAAGATATACCTCACATCTGTCAGGATGGCTACCATAAAAGAAATAGAAAGCAACAAGTGCTGGCGAGGATGTGGAGAAATCAGAACCTTGCATTGGTGATGGGAATGTAAAATGGTACAGCCACTATGGAAAACAATATGGCAGTTGCTCAAAAAATTAAACACAGAATTACTAGTTGATCCAGCAGTTCCATTTCTGGGTATACACACAGAAAATCAAAATTACAACACCCATGTTCATAGCATTATTATTCTTCTTTTTCTACTTTGTGACCCTGAAGAATTTTTTTGATTTGGTGTTCTATTTTCTTTTTTTTTTTTTTTGAGACACAGTCTGTCTATGTTGCCCAGACTGGACTCAAACCCCTGGGCTCTAGTAATCCTCCCTTCTCAGCCTCCTGAGTAGCTGGATACAGGCAGGCACCACCATGCCCAGCCATAGCAGCATTCTTCGCAATAGCCAAAAAGTGAAAACAGCACAAATGTCCATCAACAGATATGTGGATAAACAAAATATGGTATATATTCACAATGGAATACCATTCTGCCTTAAAAAGGAATAAAATTCTGATAAATGCTACAACATGGAATCTTGAAGATATGCTAAATGAAATAAGCCAGACACAAAAGGACAAATATTGTATGATTCCATCTATACGAGGTACCTAGAGTAGTCAAATTCCTAGATTCAGAAAACAGTGCAGTGTTTACTGGACTGAGGAGAGGGAAAAATGGGGAGTTATTGTTTAATGGGTATGAAGTTTCAGTTTGGGATGAAGAAAAAGTTCTGGAGATTCACATGGGTAATGGTTGCATATCAGTATGAATGTACTTAATGCCACTGAACTGTACATTTAAAATGATTAAAATGATAAAATTTATATTTTACTACAATAAAAAGTAAAACTTTACAAAATGAGTACATAGAACAGAAAGCAAGCTATAAAACAGGCACAAATAATTTTTTCCATAGGGTTTTCCTGAGAAACTCCAAAATTTCAATCCTATTTCCACCCTGATACTTCTTATCTCCCCCATCTGCTTTGTTTCTTACAGTTTATAACAACTAAGATTCTATAAATCTAACTTTATTTTTATTGTCTGCTTTCCTCCTTGGAAGGTAAGCTCCATAAAGGTAGACATTTTTGCCTAATTTATTTATTGCTTTATCTTTAGTGACTAGAACACATAGTAAACGCTCAATAACTACCATTATGCCACTGCACAACCTGAGTGACAGAATAAAACCTTGTCTTTAAAAAATATGTATTTTTGATTAAGTAGATAAAATGCCAAGGGAACTGAAAAGAAGGAAAAATGACCTCCTGAACAGTTGAAGAAATCTTCAAAGACAACACAGGTTTACCATTGCCATGTTGTTCATTGTTTTCTAGCTATTTCATAGAGTCTGTGTTCCTTTTTGTCTCTCTTGCTGTCTTTCTTTGTGATTTGATGATTTTCTATAGGGTATGCCTTTATTTCTTTCTCTTTATCTTTTGTGTCTCTATTGTAGGCTTTGGTTTGTGGCTGCCATGAGGCTTACATAAAACACCTTGTAGTTACACTAGTCTATTTTAATATAACAGCTTAGCTTTGATTGCATACAAAAGCTATATACACTTATAGTCTTCCCCCATTTTATGTTTTGATGTCATGCTTAACATCTTTTTATATTGTGTAACAAGCTGATGTAGCTATAGTTATAGCTATAGTTATTTTTAATACATTTTTGTTTTAACCTTTAAACTGGAATTGTAAGTGATTTACATACTACCATTATTAGAGTATTCTGAATTTGACTATGTATTTGCCTTTACCAGTGATTTTTATACTTTCATGTTTTCATGTTACTAATTAGAAGTCTTTCATTTGAGCTTCAAGAACTTCCTTCAGCATTTCTTGTAAAGCAGGTGTAGTGGTGATGAATTCTTCAGCTTATGTTTGTCTAGGAAAGTCTTTATTTCTCTCTCATTTCTGAAGAACAGTTTTGTGGGGGAAAGTATTCTTGGTTGGCAGGATTTTTTCCTTTCAGCACTTTGAATATATCATCCTACTCTTTCCTGGTCTACAAGGTTTCTGCTGAGAAATCCACTGATAGCTTTATTAAGATTCCCTTGTATTGATATGGTTCACATAGAAATTGAATGTATTAATACTTTTAAGGATGCATAGGATTTGAATTATTGAGAGGCAGGAGTGACTTGCTCATCAAAGTGGCAAAAAAGAAAATTATTGAATCTATTGCTGGCTGGGGGCCAGGGGAAACTGCTACTTTCAAACAGTGTTGCTAGGAATGTACACTGATACAGCAATTTGGATAGAATTTTGGTAGAATCTATTAAATTTAAAATACACACTTCTTTATGATCCAGATATCTCCCTGTTTTGTATCTGTCATGGAGAAATTCCTAGACATTTGCACAGAGGAGGAAAACTGAGGCACAAAAAGATTAACTAACTTGGCCTGGGTCATCTCATAATTGATATGCGGGTTAAAAGTTAAAATGTAAGGCATTTAGAAAAGGGCCTACAACATATAAGCACTATGAAAACATTTGCTACATTTTAATTTATTGGCTAATTATACTTTTTAAATAAATTTTCTGTGTAAAGCTTTTATGCTTTGCCTAATTAGCTCTTAATGCTTTTATTTCCAATTTGTATGAGTAATTTGTATATTAAAGATATTAAATTTGTTGTGTGATGGAAATATTTTTCAGTTTGTTGCATGTTTTTTATTCTATGTTCTTATTAGATACTGAGATAGTAAAATTTTTACGCAGTCGATTCCATTATGGATTTTTTTAAAGTTTGAATACTTGCTGCCAATCAGAAATTTGACAAATATTTGCTGCTTCTTCTGTTTTTGTAGTATGACTTTTTACACTTATTAATGTGTCTGAAATTTATGTCAGTGTACATCAACAGCTTTTATTAGCTTCCTAGGGATGTCATAACAAATTGCCACAAACTGGGTGAACAAAAACAACAGAAATTTATTGTTTCACAATTCTGGAGACTAGAAGTCTGCACTCAAGGTGTCAGGAGGGCCACGCTATTTCTGAAGACAATCCTTCCTTACCTCTTCCTAGCTTCTGACAGTTGCTAACAATTTTTGGTGTCCCTTGAGTTGCGGCAACATCATTCCAATCTCTGCCTCCATCAACACATGGCATTCTACCCTGTGTCTGTGTCCAAATTTCTCTCTTCATATAAGGATACCAGTTATTGAATTAAAGCCCATGCTAATCCAGTATGACCTCTTCTTAACTTGATTACATCTTCAAAGACCCTATTTCCATATAAAGTCATATTCACAGGTACCAAGTGTTAGGACTGGAACATATCTTTGCGGGGGGGGCACAATTCAACTCACAACAGTTTTTAAATACCTAACATACTGTTCTAGCCCTAATATTTTTCTCTATTAAATACTGCTAAATAACGTTTTACTGTACCATCAGATCCTATATTAAATGGATATATACTAGGATCAATTTCAGGCTTTTGTTTTTGACTCTTTGGTCTATCTGTCTATTCTTATACCAGTATGAGAGGGAGACATAACTTTAAGTGGATTTTAAAAATTTTAACAAGTAGTTGAATATGAAGACTTTTTAAAATGTCATATAATGCAACAACACAACCAAATTATTTTCCTCTGTCAAAAATATACTCTGATCAGCAGTCTTCTTCATTTTTAATGTTCACAGAGCCACTGGTTTTGTCATGAAAACAATGTAAGAGGTAAAATTTTTGCTATGTTTAGGAATATATTCCATTCACAGCCCTCTTAAGTTTTTGGTTTTATTTTATTTTTTTAGTTAAGCTACAATGTGGGCTGCATCTACCTTATAATAATTTGGAACTACAGTAAGGAACCAAAAAATGAGTTAGACTGGGAATACCAGTGGGAACCAGAAACTAAAAGCTAACTTCACTAAACAATGAACATATAAGAAAAGATGTATCAGTGTGACAGTTGCTATGTAAATTTCAAGCATATTAAGTCCTGGGGTTCTTAATTACAGTTGGCCTTGAACAACACAGGTTTGAACTGCAAGGGTCCACTTATATGTGGATTTTCTTCCACCTCTGCCACCCCTGAGACAGCAAGACCAACTCCTTTTCTATCTCCTCCTCCTCCACCTACTCAATGTGAAGATGACAAAGATGAAGACCTTTATGATAATCCACTTCCATTTTATATATATATATATAGAGAGAGAGAGAGAGAGAGAAAGAGAGAGACAGAGAGAGAAAGAGAGGGAGAGGGAGAGGGAGAGAGAGAGAGAGAGAGAGAGTCAGAGAGAGAGGGAGAGTCTCACTCTTTTGCCTGGGCTAGAGTGCTGGCCATGACATCAGCATAGCTCACAGCAACCTCAAACTCCTGGGCTCGAGCGATCCTTCTGCCTCAGCCTCTCAAGTAGCTGGGACTACAGGCATGCACCACCATGCCTGGCTAATTTTTCCTATATATTTTTAGTTGGCCAATTAATTTCTATTTTTAGTAGAGATGGGGTCTCGCTCTTGCTCAGGCTGGTTTCGAACTCCTGACCTTGAGCGATCCTCCCGCCTCGGCCTCCCAGAGTGCTAGGATTACAGG
>CAUYRT010012425.1:0-44552 GCA_963574885.1 Lepilemur ruficaudatus
CAATTAATTTCTTTCTATTTTGTAGTAGAGACGGGGTCTTGCTCTTGCTCAGGCTGGTCTTGAACTCCTGACCTTGAGCTATCCACCCGCCTCGGCCTCCCAGAGTGCTAGGATTACAGGCGTGAGCCACCGCGCCCGGCCGCAAGTATACTTTTGATACACTTATTTCCTTTACTTTGGATAAATACCCAGTAGTGGGATTTTTGGATTAAATGGTAATTCTATTTTTAGTTTTTAAAAATTATAGAAATGTTTTCTATAATTGCTGTACTAATTTACATTCCTACCAACAGTGTATCAGGGTTCCCTTTTTTCTGCATCCTCACCACCATCTGTTTTTTTTTTGTCTTTTTGATAATAGCCATGTTAACTGGAGTGAGGTTATATTTCATTGTGGTTTTGGTTTGCATTTCCCGGATGATTAGTTATGTTGAATATTTCTTTCATGTACTGTTGGCCATTTGTCTGTCTTCTTTCGAGAAATACCCATTCAGATCCTTTGCCTACTTTTTAATGACATTATTTGGTTTTTGTTGAGTTGAGTTCTTTATATTATTGTTTATATTCCTGTTGAGTTGTTTGAGTTCTTTGTATTATTATTTGTATTCCGAAGGGGAGGGTCCATATCTTCATCTGATTATCAGTAAGATCCATTATAAATTTTGATTTAGTACCTGAAAGGAACTTCTTCCATAGGCTTATGTTTGTGAAATTTAAACTTTCTCTCTTTTAATCAAAAGTCATCTGATCCTTCATGGCACAGAAGTTTATTTAGAGGAGCCTACCTCAATTGCATCTTCTTTTAAAGCATTTTCTTGTTTTCAAGTTTTTAGTTCTGTTTTACTTTTTAACCTAATAGAAATTTATGTTTATGTTTATCTCAATTTTCTTTTCATTGTCACAATTATAAAATTTAAGTCTATTTTCCAGGCTTTAATTTGAAATAGAAATTGGTTTCTTTTCCTTTTAAAAAACCCCATGGAACTAATAGTTTGAACATCAGTAAGTTGCATATGTAACTCTGTGATTAGGGCTGTAGATATGTGATTAAGCAGTGAACATTGATTTTTATTGTTGTTACTTAAGTCATAAGTGCAATTGAGCCAAATTGGATCATAGTTGAAAATATTATAGCCTCCTAATATAATGAACAAATAAGAACCTGTACAGCTGTTCTTTTTCTGAAAAGGGAACATAGTGGCTAAAAAAATGATGCTTCAACATTGTTTGAAATGAATTCACATTGCTTTGTAAGTCGCCAAATGTCATATTTAATAAGATACTTTTTTTAAAAAAAGTTAGGTCAGCAATAAATGATCACTATCTCATTCCTTATCTTCTGTGGTTACACTGAACATGAAGAGTATTTATATTTTAAATTGCTTTTGCTAAATCTTACAGAAATCGTTTTGGTGTCAGTATCAGATTGGTTGGTATCAGACTTGGAGCTTAAACACAAAGCAGCTGTTGTTGAACAAACACCATTTTCATAACATTAATATGCTTTCAGTTAATGAATGAACCACTTCCATTACTACTTCCATGTTTAACTACTGTTTGACTTTCTCAATGACTAATTTGCTTTCTCAATAGATTATTTACTTTAACTGAAACAGGAAGAATTTTATTTAAATAATCCATATTTTTCCATCTGCAGAATGTACTGAAGAAAAGTGGGGTTTTCCAATGTGCCACTATTTAAAGCAAGAGAGATGGTGTTGTGGTCGTAATGCCAGAATGTCAGCATGTTTGGTATGGTTACATTTTTTCCTAGAGTAAGAGCTGTATTTAGATGTTGCAGAATTTATTACTTTTGGTTAATATCATGCATTAAATGCCAAATTTTGCAGAACATCATCAGTAATACTTTTGTACATTGCAAATTATGAAGAAAAATGACTTGGCCTTCCAACGTCATCTACTCTACATGTAGTAATGTAACAAATTTTTATATATGATTACTTCAATTTATTATATAAAATGTACCAAGTTGTAAACACAGAATTAGTTTGGTACTTTTTTCACAGCTCTGTGATCTGTGTATGTTTGTGTGTAGCAGATCATTTGGTCTCCTGAATTTTTATACAATGAGAAAAATATTATTAAATATTAAGCTACCTGGGATATGAAGTAACTATCTGGTTAAATAAAACCTTAATTGTGCCTGATTTGACAGGTATCCTTATGTCTAGAACACTTTAGCCCATGGTGTTCTCTTTCATGGCACTATATTGTTTTTGTTTACTAAAAGACAATATGTTCATTAAAAATTATAAGAAAATATGTTAAAATATAACATATAAATATATCTGTATGTTTGTATATATGCATAATAGTAGCATTGAATTTGATTGTTTGGCTATACTAAAAGTGAGCCAGGAATATGTCATTTCATTTTTTCCCTGTTTTCTAATTCCTTCTGAAATTTAAAGGCTATATAATTGGAACTGACATTCAAGGATATGTGTTTGTGTATATGACACACATCCATTATAAATCAGCCCTAAATTACACAAGCATACTAATTAACATTCTTTAATGATAATAAAACTTTTAACTGCATAAACTTACATGTTATCAATTAATCTTTCTAAATGTCACTTTTGCAAACTGTTATATAATGTGTTTATAAAACTTATAAGATAAGACTAAATATATCAATAGTCTGTCTTTTTTTCTTTTCTTAAAGGCATTGGAGCGGGTTGCAGTTGGCCAAGGGGTGAGTAAGAGTGTTTAATCCAAGTGATGAACACAATCGTTTTTCTTTCAACTACTCTTTATAGTTGACCCACTGATGAACTTAAAACCTGATGGATTTTAATAAATATCACTTCTACTTGTCACTGCTGCATATTGAGATTTATGTGTTTTCCATAAGTTTACTTTAAAAGAGAAATGAACTTTCAGAACAGTAAATTGAGCTTTTAGGAAAATTTCCACATTATACTCTTATACTAACTTTTCATTTCTTCCTATTATGCTAAACAGTCTGTAAGTATTTCTAAAGAATGCTGTTGCTGACAATTAGGCTTTTATGGCCTTAGTTCAAGTAAAGATAAACGAAGTATAGTATTCAGAATATTACTATTTTCACTTTAGTCCAAAATACATATTTCAATTGATTGTTTGGCGTTTTTCCTTATTGACTTGATTAGTCATTAGTTGCAACAGCCAAATGGGTTTGTATATATAAACAGAAGTTAAATATAATCCCCTAAATATCCATATAATTGTCTTATCCTTCATCTTATCTTCGTGAAACGTATTGGGGATTTTTTAAGAGTTCTTTTTTGAAACTTTTCCCAAGATTTCTTCTTGAATTTTTGAAAATAATTTCAATAACAAGTATCATTTACTGAGCACTTACTCTAGTCCAGGAATGTTTTGTATGTTATTATTTTTTAAAATGTATTCACTATGCCTATCTAAAAATTGATAAAAACAGATTCTTTTGAAAGCATTAACATTGGAGCATATAGTTTAAGTTTGTGGGACTTTAGTTTCAAACTGCTGGTTTGCATCTTGTGTTCATCACTTACTGATTCAATGACCTTGGGCTCATAATTTCTCTAGAGCTTAATTTTTTATCTGTAAAAATAGGAAAAATAATAATAATAACAGGAGTAATAATACCTTTCTCATGGGATTAAATGAAAGAAAAATGTAAAATACTCAAAACAATGTCTAGCACATAGTTCTCAATAAATGTCAGCTATTATAGGTAATTAATAATTATAATCATGAAAACGTTAGGTAAATCTAACACAGAGCTTCCTAAAGTACTATTCAAAGTTTTTCTCGTCAATTAAGATAATAAATACATAATACCATGAGATATGTGGTATTAATATCCTGTGATACACAGGAGGACACTTTAAGGTAGTGAATGCTGGGATTTGAATCTCTGATGCTGAAGTTCAAGCTCTTAGCTACTGTACTACATATCAACTTAGTGGTTCTATAAGGGCCTGGAAAAAGAATAAACTTTTATCATATTAATAATGTCCAGTACATTTGTGTGGTGTTTTTTAATTTGCCAAGTGTTTGCTCATGCTTACAGTCAATCTTATGAGCTGAGTGTTATTCTAAACTTAAATGAGAATGATACACAGCAGAAATTTAATGGTATGCTCTAGCTGCCCTAATTAACTGCAGAGCCCCGACTGCCAGCTTAGTGCCTGTTCCACTAGACCTGTAAAATGCATGTCTAATACATATGCTTTAAAGATGTACACTTTACGCTCCTTCTCATGTTTAAAACGCATTAGAGTGTTAAGTTGATTTATCACTTGTGAGGGAAAGAAAGTAAACTCTGAACCACATCTAGTTTATTCCTGGAATAGCTGGCCACAGGCTGCTAAGGAGATGTTGACTCCCTTCCCACTTACCCCCATGTGTATTTACCAGGATGGATAGTCCTAGTTATTCAGCAATGTGCATTTGAAGGCACTTTATAACTCTCTTCTTTTTCTCTTAGGAAACTGCTGTAAAGCACTTACATACTCAGAGTAACTTGGGAATGATGATTTATTCTATCCTGTTGTATTTCTCTGTGCATTCCGTTTCTGCATGTTCTCTTGCTTAAAATGCATTTCATCTTCTTTTTAAATGTCTTTTTTGCAATTTTTAATAACAATATAAACACCATTTCTTTCTAAATTTTCCAGATACCATTTTATATAATTTTTTTCAGAAGTATGAGAAAGGAGAGTTTTAACTATTTTTACACGTTTCATATAAAATTAAAGTTTCTATTATAGCTAATCAAACAAAAAGTTAAGAACTTGGTAAGCCATTTATAGTACTAATACTAATATTTCACTTCATGCAATGGCAGATTTGCCAAAATGCCTTGAATTTCAATAGAACATTATAAGAGTAGGTGTTAATATGTGAAAAAGGATTTAAACATTTTGTGAGAGAAATGAGAGGATTTTCAAGGAAATAAGGGACAGGGGACAGATGATAAAGTAGAGATTTGGGTACTGTAGAAAGGAGTTACTCAAGATGATAAAATCTCAAATGAAAGTATGTACAGAGATACAAAATTTTAAATGAAATGTTTTGGCACAGTTTTTAAAGAAAGAAAGTTTTGAAATCAGTAGTTTTGTCTCAAGTGAAGGAGTTACATTTGGAAAGAAATTTCATATAAGAATTATACCTTGGAAGGTTATAAATTTTAGTGTGGCCATTCAAATGTGTGTATGAGTCTACTTTCAATGAGTTATTTTAGCACTTGATTTGGGGACTGTGGTATTCCTAATACCATTTCTGTTTTGTTGTTGCTGATTCATATTTTAATTAAAGCCCACATTGACTCAAAACGTATATACAGAGTTATAAATAGTCTTCCAAAATAATAATACATAGGTAAAACCAAAATTACAATAAACTGATGTCAAAAACTTACCCTAAAAAAGAAACATAGTAATATGAAATTGCAAAACAAGAATAAGAGAAATGTTTACCCATAAAATCCTATGTGCAACATTGATGTGCTATTTAAAAAGAATTTTTCTGATTTTTTTTTAATTTCAATAGATTAGAGATGGGCGGGTACAGGTGATTTTTGCTTACATGGATGAGTTGATTCATAACACCAGTTCTTACTAGAATCACCATGCCTACTATTCCTACCTTCCAGAGGGGATGCAATTTGTGTTCTGACACAGTGCTCTGTTAATATCCTATAAGTAAGATATTCTCCAGTGACTTAAAAGGACAGTGCCATCAGGGGAGGACCCAAGAAATAATGACTGACCCTCAGCCCTCAACTTCTGTTTTTTATAGTCTCAGCACCACAGTATGATAACTTAATGTTGGATGGGGGAGAGGGGTAGTAGAGTAGGTTTTCTGCCTTAGCATATAGATAAAATTTTATTTTGTTATAAATTCTATCTGAATTCAAACTTGTTTATTCTAGTTGGTAACAGATGAAAATAACACTTTTGGACTCTGAAGAAGAATGAAGGAGAATAGAAGTTACAAAAAGATAACTAAGTGGATATACACATTCCACTGAACTCTGTCTTTAAAACTTGACCAGTCTCTGGACGGTTTTTAGTTTCACCTTGCTTGAGTTTTCAAAAGCATGCAGTGTTATTGACCCCTCACCATTCTTACTCATTTTTCCTTTTTTTTCCCCAGTATTAACTTTGCATGGAAGATGGGTTGTCATTGCTAACATTATTCTGTGTGTTGAGCATCCTGTACTATCAACATCAAAAGATCTGTGGGGATGTCGGTGGGATTTTGGTGACTTTCATAGTTTCTTAAAGAGTGCTTCTTCTGTTGCTGTAGTGAAATGCTCTTTGTTTTATAAATATTAATAGTTTTTCACCTTCTGCTTCTTTGAAACTATTATGTCTCCTGGGCCTTTCTCTTCGGCCATTCCTTCTTTTGCTTTTGAAAACATTTGAACCTTCATGGAACACTTCCCATCTCTCTTTCCCTAAAGGGAAGCCTTGCCAAGATTGCAATCTCTTATCCTATGTCCCTTCCAAGCCTCTACTTTTCAACTCTGCAGTAGCCAGCCAATGGCATCTTTCAGACCTCAGACATATCTTTAGCATTGCTTTCCTTAGGATAGTATCCTCTCTTTCTTGGTGTGAATCATAGTTGATATTAGCTTTATTCTACCGCTATTAAGACAAAGTTGCATTCTCTGCTTTTTATTCATGTCCTTCCTGACTTCCAGGCTCCACAGCTGAGTGGCTGGTCTTGAAGTTTATTTCTACATTTTTAACTGATAAATACTCCATGTAGACGTCAGCCCATTTTTCACTGATTATGACTTTTCTTCCTCATTCACTACTATTTCTCTTGTGGTTTCGTCTGTTTTCCTGCAGAGTTACTTCTATAGTGAGAATTAGCCTCAGGGTAACACTTTAACTTGAAATGGAAATATTGTAGTCATCCTCTATGTTTAGCAACAAAGTCAGGTTTCTAACATTCACCAGCTCCCTGGTATTGATTTAATTTATTTTTTTATTTGTTTCTTGTGCTCATATATGTCTACATTTTTTTCAGCTGTCTACTGAGTCACTCTTCTATCGTGCCGTTCTTCAGGATATTATTAAAGATTGTTATGGCATCACCAAATGGTATGAGGATTTTATTTTAATAAGAATAACTACATTATAAATGAACTGACTTTTAGTCTTCAGGTTAATTTATGCAGGGTCACTGTTATTAGAAGAAATGTGAATTTGAACATAATAAGTAAATATCAAAGAAGTATGCAGCAACTGTGTCTTAGGTTAATCATCAGAATGGAGGCTCTAATGATTCCTTTGTGTTCTAAAAGGGTGTTATAATGTTAAAGAAATATATAAAATGTACTTTAGAATTTTTAAAGTATTGAAATGTTTTATATAAGTCATTCAGTGAATATATTATCAAATGAGCAAGAGTTATATTTAAAATGGTTCACAACCAGTACTGCATAAACACTTGACTAATTGAACAGGTATTGATTATAAACAATGATTATGCCCATTCACGTCTCTATTGGTGGAATAGTAGCCCTGCATATGTTTTGTTTTGGTTCTGTTGTCGCCAAATAAGGCACTCCTTATACAGAGAAGCAAGGGGTAGGAGAATTTTTCCATAAAATTGGTTCAACACTGTGGTACTTGAGCATACATTTTCAATTCTGGCAGGTTTTACAAATATCCTCTTACTAATTACAATATTAGGATTCTGATACCCATTTAGTATAATTGGATTATTTTTCAAATTAAAATAGGGCAATTTCTATTTCTCAAAAAAACCATTTCACACTTAGAGATAAAAGAGATTTTTAGATTAGCTATTATTCTCCTGTAAGAAAAAAATATGTCATTTTTACTGATAGAATTCACTACATACAAATATCTACATAGACTGTTGTTTTCAACTGTCATTTCTAGATAACTCCCATAACTGTATCTCAATCTCCTTTCTCTTTTCCATATATTTACAAATTTTCAAAATGTCCAAAAGTGAATTTCTCATTTTCTACTGAAAACCAGCTCCTCTTGAACTCATCCCAATATGCTAACTTACCTTGCTGAAAAAAATACATTCATATATTAACTGCTTGCCTTCTTTAAAGACCGCAGATCTGCTCGTGTGTTTATTATTTTCTTAATGACCTCTTAAATTTGTCTCTATTCTTTTCTTAACTTTTCTTCTCACTTAAAAACTCAACACTTTCCAACCCTCCACCTTCCTTCCTTCTTTTACTACTCTGAAGGTAGATGTTTATTATAAGACATTTTATTTCTGAGCCTTATTGACTGGTCAACCACATTTGACAATGTTGATAATTGTTTTTTTCTCTAAAATCTCTTCCTCATTATCTTCCATTATGCTGCATTCTTCTGAGTTCCGTTTTTTTACTCTGAACACTCTCATCTGTTTTCTTTAAGAATTGTTATTGTTCCATCCCCTAAGTGCCTCTAGGTACTCCTCTCTTTTCTGTGCTGCTCCTGTCTCTTTATATTTTCTCTTTCCCCTAGCATCCCTTGCCATGAATAACTCTTGAATCGTGTTACTAGCTCCCAACTCTTCTTTTTTAGAAGTCCAAATTGGCATTTCTCATTTTTATCTGAACAGCTTTATTTAAGTACCTCGCAAATACATCAGATTCAGCTACATCCAAAAATCAAGTGATCGCCCCAGCCATTCTTTTCCTCTTTCTGCCTTCTCGTGACTTCTTTTGTCATTTCTGGGTATGGCATGACCATTATTAAGCTTTAAAAATATGGAAATTACATTTGATTCTTCTGCCGTCATCACACCACATATGTATTATTTGGCAAGACTTTCACATGTTATGTTTTTTAATCCAGCAATTATTTATTGTGTGACAGACTTCCTATCAGGATATGGGCATTCTGGGTTCATAGGACATGATGTCCACACAGGAACATTTTATATTCTAGTCAGAATGGCATGTGTAAAAACTAAAGAAAATGATAGTTACCCTCTTCCAGTAATGGCAGTATACATAATTAGGACTAACCCCACTTTTGAGAAAAGCTAAACATGCTGAAGATGTGTTTGTGTGTGTGTATATGTTTCAATTTGTTTTTAATTGGTTTGAGAACATCAGAGACCTGTCAAGGAAGTTAAAGATTATTAGGCAAATATCTAAGAGAAAATGGAAACCGAAAGAGGTAAGCCCAGTTTCTAGAGCTGCATTTTCCCCAGAGGCACCTGCCAGTTCTGTCTACCAGTTAACAGAGAGGGTAGAGAGGTTGAACATAGCTTTCAATGGAATGACAGTTCTAGTGAGACAAAGGTTAAGAGTTTATGGTCTGCCTTGGATGAGGGCTCAGGAGTAGGCCAGGTAAGCCACTAACACTTTGAGAGGCTAAAATATGTCCCTAAAGTATGTCCCTAAAGGTTCATACTGTAAGAGTGAGAGCAAACTAGAAATAGAACAGTTCTACAGTGGACTAAAGCTCCCACTTTGAATCATCTCAAGCTGTGATTAAAATATTTCAGATTATTGCTTCTGCTAGCTTCCTGAAAGAAGCAAATGCTCTCTGGACAAAAATAATATAAATCTAAGTGTCTAATTATCATTATAATTTGGTATATATAGCACCTAGCAGTCAATCCAAAATAACTAGCCATATGATGAAACAAGACAGCGTGACCAAAATCCAAGATAAACTACAGTCAAGAGAAATGGACCTCTAGGAAATCTAGAGAAAGGCTTGAAGTAACTATACTTGACAGACTTCCTCTCTGAGAAAATGGATAGATGTACTTTTCTCTATTTTTCCTGCTATGACCCACTAACTCCCTGGGGAACATTATGTATAAAACAAACAAAAGAAGACTCTGAAAAGTGCAGAGAAAAAGGCAAACTGTTTAGGGATCTCAGGACACAAGGAATAACACAGTGTAAGTTCCCTGGGTTTTCTTTTTGCCTCATGTAGCTCAGAATTGGAGCTGGAAAAGCTAACAATCCAAAAACACAAACGGACATAGACAAAAAAATTCCCAAGCAAAAGCCTTTCTCTAGCCAAAGGACTGAGAAAGGGGCAACCCCAGAAAAACTTTTAGATAAAACTGTGCCAAATTGCAGCCAAAAACTATAGAAAAACCTGTAGCTCTACTCTTACCCATGCCAACAAATGCCACGTGGAGAGCCTACACTTCCATCCCTTCCAGGCTATAATGAGGCTCCCCAACAACCCATTTATAGATTGGTGCTAGAGAAAGCAGTGTAGGAAATTAAGACTTTCAACCCTACCTGGTGATAACAATCACCCCACCACCACTGACTGCTATAGTGTGGTAAAGACCATGTGAGAAGCCTGGACTTCCTGCCCACCCAGAAGTAATAAGATGTCCCTCGTTTTCTCTACTAGGATGGTATTAAAGAAGACCTAGTAGAAAGTCAGGACTTTCACTCTTACCCAGCAATAACAAGGCTACCACTACTAGTGTCAGTAGGGATCACAGGGGAATAGAAGTCTCAACAATAATGTGTACCCACACACACTCCTGAGGTGTCAACAGAGGCAGACTTATCTTCACACAAAAACTTGCATATGAATGTTTATAGCAGCTTTATTTATAGTTCTCAAACTGAAAACAACCCAAATATCTTTTAAAGAGTGAATAAACTGTAGTAATCCATATCATGGAATACTACTCAGCAGTAAAACAGAATGAACTATTGATACATGCAATAGCCTGGATGAATCTCCAGAAAATTATACTGAGTGAGTGAAAGCCACTCCCAAAAGGATATATACTGTGTGATTCCATTTATATACATTCTTGAAATGAGAAAATTTAGAAATGGCAAGAGATTAGTGGTTGCTGGGGGAGAAAAAGAGGGTGGGTGGACAGGAAGTAGATGTGGCTATAAAATGGGAACATGAGTGATTCTTATTCTTTATCTGCAAGGCCCCTCTCCCAAACTGTGAGGTACTCTGTGGAAAAATCTCCCAGGCTCATGGTTTCTCTACTAGCAAAAGTGAGATTGAGGTGGACAACTAGCTTCCCATCATCTTTGGTTCTTGCACATGAAAGACATTCCTGCCTGAACCCAAAGGAAGTATTGCAAGTGCCTGTAGGGAGAGGGACCCCTGAGGACTTCTGAATGCAGACATTGTAGGTAGGGCTAACAGCCCCAGTGCATGAAACCTGGGGGCTGCTAACCATTTCAGACAAAGGAGACACCAAATCTGAGAGATAGTCAAAAGACTTGATTAGTCATTTCACAAAGAGAATTTTCAAATGGCCAATAAACAGCAAAAATTAGTCATCGGGGAGTGTAAAATAAAATCACAATGAAATATTTTTATAATTATTAGCTTGTCAAAAATTTTAAAGTTTGACAAGATCAAGTGTTAGCAAGAATACAAAATAGCTAGAATCGTCCATATCACCGGTACAAGAAAAAAATTAGCTCAACACATTTGAAAAAGTTAACACTGTGTAATAAAATTGAAAACTCATATATACTTTTTCTCAACAGTTCCATGCCTAAGTGTATATCCTAGAAGAAGTCTTATACATGTGCTCCTAGAAACTTAAACAAGAGTGATCAATAGCAACAATGTTTATAAGAGCAAAAATCTAGAAACAAAGTGCATTAATAGAAGAATAGATAAATTGTAGTATAGTCATATAGTGAAGTATTAAACCAAAATGAAAATATATGCATTACAACTACATTATTCAACATGGTTGAACTTTGTGAGTATAATTTTAACTAAAGGAAGTTCCATGTATATAATTCAGAAACCAGCAAAACTGAATAATAAATTATTTAGGAGTATAAATACATGGTAAACAATCAGGAAAAACCTGAGAATGGTAGTAAACACAGTAAGATTTAGTATCATAATTTTCTATGGTGGGCGCAGGAGGAACAATGGATTAGGCAGAGTGATGAGGAGGAGTACATAGGGAAATCAATGTATTGGTGATACTGTGTTTCTCATGTTTAGTGTTGGGTACAAAAGTTTGTTTTATTGACATTGTTTATACCTTATACATATTTTATAAATGCTTGTTTGTGTTTAGTATCAATAAAATTTTAATCTTTTTTCAGGCTGTAACCCAGGGTCAGTTGAGCCACATATTATATTCCTAGTATCTAGTTCAATCACCTCATTATAGTGATAAGACAAATTAAGATCACAGTGGTTAGAAGCTTGTCTAAAGTCACACAGCCTGAAAGAACCAGGACTAGGACTAAATCCATAGTCTGGAGTTGTTTTTACTATCTCATGTTTTTATTGGCAAATTTTCATTGGAATATATTTAATATGAGTTGAGTTGCATGGCTCTTTGTATTGGCATTGTAAATCAAAGTTAATTTGATTGGAATTACTAGCTAGCAAGGGCACTAAAGACAGAAAATAAGATCACTTAATTACTTCTTTTCTATTTTGTTTACTTTATTTTTCTTGTTATCCAAAATAAATTGTCTTCAAGTGACATACTGTTTTAGAATACCGGAAACTTCTAAAACTTTCTTTGTTTATATAGCCCAAGATTAGAAGTAAACCTTTTTCATGGACTTAAATATAACATTTTTACTTTATTAATTATAATTGTATAACATAAATTGCCCATTTATGGTAACATTTTTTACAGAAATTATTTTATAATTAGTCCTTATCCGGAAATTTTCTAAGGGAATAAAATGCCAAAGAAGGAATTTTGTGGGGTAAAAATCTCTTTTAAAACACTTGGAGAGAGCAGGGAAAATAGTGTACACTTTATTCACTTTATTCTCTTTCATAATAAAAATTTCGTATACAGCTACACAGAAATATGTAATATTTTGCTATCCATAATTATGAGCTACCTAGTTTAATTTTTAATTTTGATTTTGTTGTAGTCAAATAGGAAAGTGAAACCCTAGATCTTAAAAACTGTCTCACATAATTAAAGGTAATCATTCAGTCCACAATGTGTGGTTAAATGGCAATTAGAAAATCTGGATCATTTAAACTGAAAAGTAATTGGAAGTTTTTTTGGTTCTCCCTTAAGTGATCATCATTTTCAGCAAAATTTTGTGGAGCTGATCTTTCAAATCTTTTGGTATGTATTAACATATAAAAGTCACAAAATAATTAATTTCATATATATTTCGTTATGATGGAGAAACTGAATTTTGGTGCATTCTGTCTTGCACGTGCTTGTTTTCATTTATTTAGTATACATGTGCTTCACCTTTTCCTCAAATCTACAAAAATCTTTGGAAAGTGCTACAAGTAAACTGCTCTTACAGTTGTATTTTTGAAAAAGCATATGGGTGATGTTGGAGTCACTTGAGTAGAATTTTAATTAGATCTGGTGCATTCACTTTTATTAAAAGAAAGAATACTAATTCCTTTTTAGCATGCTGACCATGCTTTATTCTGACAGAGGGGCCCCTTTTAATCTGTTCTTAACTTCCCGTCGTTTATCTTTCAGAAACAGTCATGTCACTTTTCTAACTTTCAAATGCTTACTGATTCTTCTTCTTTATACCCCAAAACTGAAATATTGCTATTACGGCATCAAGGCCATTTTAAATCTGTCATTAATATCTATTCCAGCCTAATCCATCACTCCATTCTTCCTTCTCTGCATCCTGAACAACTGTCCATGCACACTGTCCTGGCATACCAGATTATTTATCATTTTCCATGCAACTATTTTTGCACCTTGTATGCTTCCTTCAAGCTGTTCTATCTACTTGGACTATTTTCCCCCCGACCCCCACATTTGTGCCATCCTTTCCTCCCAGGACCTCTGGCAGGTGAAACCCTGGGTATTCTTTAAAACCCAGTTTAGAATATATCTCTGTGATAGCTGTCATTTCTCCTTTTTGCCTTCTTTTCTTCTACCATAGTACCTAAGCTGTGTTTCACTGCTTTTATTGAACCTAATACTACAGTTAATTGTGTTTCTACGTCTCTACCATCTCTGAGCTCCTTGATGGCCAGTTTTCAGTTTTATTAAATGAAATAATGTACCACAGTGGTTAAGAGTGCAAAATCTTAAAATTTTCAATCCTCATTTTACTTTGCCTGCCATCGATAGTGCACCCAATTTACCACTCTTTATTGAAACACTTTTTTCTCTGATCTTCTAGGGAAATATCCTCACAAAATACTTTTTTTCTGTTGCTCTTTTTTCAATTTATTTTGCTGATTTCTCTTCCTCTTTCAAACCTCTAATTGTTGGAGTGCTTTTTTCTGTCTATACCTACTTCCTAGGTGATTTCATCCCGTCTTAAGGCTTTAAATACTGCCTATATGCTGATGAATCCCAAATCTATAGTCCGGTTAATGACAACCTTATGCTTCCATTTGCTCAGGCCAGAAATCCTGAAGGCATTCTTGACTCTTCTCTTTCTCTCACTGCCTAGATCCAGTCCTTCAGCAATTTTGTAATCTCTCCCCTCAGAGTATACCTAAATTTTTAGTGCTTTTCACCATATTGAGGGCCAACATCCTGGTCGAAGCCACCACCATCTTTCACCTATGTTATAGGTGAAATTATAATAATTTCCTAATTGGTCTCCCTGCTTCTACTTTTGCCCTTATAATCTATTCTCTACACAATAGCCAGAGTGATCCTGTTAATATTTTTAAGTGAGCCTCATGCTCACAATCTTCCAGTGACTTCTCCTCACCTCAGAAGTAAAGCTAATATTTTTACTATGACCTATAAAGCCTTATGTGATCTGGTTGCTCCTTTCCTCCTGACCTAATTTCTATTAATATCTTCTTCCTGCTGTTTATGTCTGCTCCTTGATGTTCCTTGAACATGCCAGTAACACTTCCACTCAGGGCCTTTGCACATGCTCTATTCTCTTCCTGGAATGCTCCTCCCCAGGTATCCTCTTGGCTACCTCACTTTTTCTCTTCAGTTCTTTATTCAAAATTATCATTTCTGGATTCATCCACCATTCACCATCACTCCCCTCTAACGTTTCATATCTGCCCTCTACACTATATTACCAGCTTCTCTTCAGCTCTTTTTACTGTCTAATATACTACATGTTTTAATTATTTGTGTTGTTATTCATCCCCCAATTCACATGATTTTTTGTTTGGTTTGTTTTGTTCACTACTAGTGATGGAACCAAATAACTTGACTCCAGAGTGTTTTAGAAAAACCTTTGAAAGAGGAGAAATTAGATCTTGATTATAATGATGTTCTCCAGATTGTTGTCCTAAAGAGCTTTGATTCTGTAAAAAATACTTTGGGAAAAAAGAATTTCTTAGTAAAATGAATGTTTCGTGTAATCTGCTCCTTAAGATTCCCACAGCACATTCATATTTTAAAGATTCCCCATAGTTTGGTGAAAGACAGCAGAGTGTCACCATAAAGAGGATAAGCACAGGAGTTGCGTTGCCTGGTTTCTACTCTCAGTTTTTCCACTGTGTAATAACAGTATGGTCTTGAGCGCATCACTTACCATCTTTATGCTTCAGTTTTCCCAGCTGTAAACTGGGGTTAATAATAGTACCTACCTCAAAGGGGTATTTTGAAAACTACTTTGTTGTCTATAAAGTACTTAAAACAATGCCTAAAACATAGTGATTGTTATTATTAACAATAATAATTAACAATTATTCCTATCTATTAATATTTAACCTGTTGAAACCAATACTTACTTGTTCATACAACCTATCTTCACCCAAACTATACATTCACACTTAATTAATGCTCTGTAACACTAAGTATTTTATAGAACCCAATCTGAAAAACAAAAAAAAAAATCATGAAAAGAATTATTCTAACTCCTCCTAGGATGTCATTTGGAATATAAGTGATTATTTACCTATCAACTCCAAAGGAGATGACAATAACAAAGTTCTTTATATGGTTTCTTTAATATCACAAAATTGTTGACAGTTAACTATAAAATACTATGGAGGATTCTTCTGAAATATTATTACTTTTTAAAATGTTAATGTGTTATGTCAACTGTTGGAAGCCCAGGCGTGCATTAAATCCTGGGAACATAGTACAACATCTTTTTGCTTTTGGTAAATGGTCTTTGCTCACCTTTTACTCTTTCTGTCATGTGCCTTTAATGACAGAATATTCTGTGCCCATAAGGCTCTAAGTGTTAAAATTTTTTTCTTCTGGACTCAGCTATTGCTACATAAGTACTTGTACATGGAGACAACATGAATAAATTATTATAAACTTTTATTTTAAATTATTAAATATGAAGGGCAAAACTTTATTGGAATGCATCTCCTGTTGAGATGGTTGGAAGTGACCTTTATGATGCCTTCGGTAAAATAATTATTTTGTCTTTTTGATGTTTCAGAGGATTTTATACCTCATAACAATGCAACATAGAAATATGAATGACAAGTATGCCTTACCTCTGTCAAGCTAAAGCAGGAGAAGGGCTGTTTGTGAAAGGATATGTGTAAAACAAAATCTGGACCACAGGCATCTTCTCAGACTGACGAGTTTTAGGAAAGTGGATATAAGGAAGTAGAGGATCTGTAAATTGATTCCTTTAAAACCATAGCCAACTGTGTATACCCTTTTGAAAGTCTTTGTAGTCCTCTAACATATACCTGTGTGAAGACCACTGCTTTAAATCACTGCAGTTAACCTATTTCATTCCATGGTAAGTGGCCACTTACCACATTTGTACAAACAGTAAGTAAAACCTCTTGTACAAGTAGTAGGTAAAACCAAACTTTTAACAACTCAAGGTACTTATTCAAAAATAAAATACCAACACACTGATATTCCCAGAATAAATATTCCTAACCTAACATTTCTGTAGCAGTTAACAGTTTACTAATATCCTCCGCGTACATTATCTTCTTTATACTACCCCGTGAAATAGATGCTACCTCTGTTTCACCTCTGTGTTCTCAGTGAGGAAATTGGAGCTCCAGAGATGATTTATTTACAGAGTCTGGAATTTAGATCTTCTGACTCCTAGTCCAAGTGTTTCTTTCCAGTATAACACTATTTCAAACAGAGTGTACTTGATTAAAATTAAAATGAGAGCATTCCTGAAGCCTGTCTAGAAAGAGTTCTTAGTGCCAAAGAGAACGAACTTTGGATTGTGCTCTGATTCTTTCTCTTACCCTGCTGTCATTGTCATGCTTATTGGGCAATCTATTTTGTGTCAAGCATTGCCCTCCATGCTCTTAGGCACTGTCTCAGACCTTGCAGATAATTTGTCAAATAATCTATGGACTCTGCAATCAAAGAGCTCACTCATAATAGAGTGACAAAGACATATCTATTAAAAAGGAAACTATTACACATTACTGGAGACATTACTAGAGAATCAAAAGAATAAAATTTTTGATTAATAATAATCTTTCTCAGGAGGATAGTAAGCAATTTTGGGAACTACTAGTCCAGTGGTCTTATTCTAGCAACAGTACCCATTGTTTAGTATGGTGCCCATGCTTTCTGAGCCCAATAACCAAAGGACTCGTAGTCTAATGCATAAGAGAATTTATATAGAAAAATCCATACTATACAATGGCAACATAGAGTGGGAGTCATGTATTACAAAATTTACCCTTTAAAAATCTGTACATTTTCTGCAAAGCACAGTATATATGCATTTAGATACATAGCCCAGTGTAGAAATATAAATGTGTAAAATGTTTAAGTACATATTGTTTGCCTGTATATAGTATAAAACACATATGTAAAATATTTTATAATACTTTTAACAGCATATCAAGTCAATATTACTGAATTCACATAAATTAAGTTCTTATAGGATTCAGTTCTTCGCTATCCTTTGGTCATGTGACATCCACCACAAAGTAAATAGTTTTAAGATATGGGATCATAGGAAGGTTTTATTTGGGAGTTTTTTGTTTGATTACGTTTCCAGGGAGAGAAACTTGAGCATTTTTATATGATAAGAGTAAAGACCTGGTGAGTAAAGAGAATTTGAAGATACAGAAGAAAGGACAGGAAGAGGTGGCGTGCATATTCCTGATCTAATGCATTTTCTGACAGAAAACATTAACAGTCATGCATTGCTTAATGATAGGGATACATTCTGAGAAATGTGTGGTTAGGCAATTTAACCATTGTATGAACATCGTAGAGTGTATTTACAAAAACTTAGATGGTATAGTCTACTACACATGCAGGCTATAAGGAATAGCCTATTGATCTTAGGTTATAGAACTGTAGAGCATGTATTTTACTGAATACTATAGGGAATTAAAACACAGTGATAAGTACTTTTATATTTAAACATATGCAACCTTAAAAAATGTACAATAAAAATATGGTATAATCTTATGGGACCACCATCATATATATGGTTCATTGTTGACAGAAACATCATTGTGTGGCACATGACTGTATATTAACTACATAAATTATATTAGCTAATGAACAGAAGGATTCTTATTTTTCTTCATGCACTTCAACAAAATTTAAAAATTAAGACAACAGTGAATCTGTGATGTCATAAAATTATCAGACACAGACTCTCATTAATGTTACATAATGAAAAAATGGGATTGGCACTTAATATTTAAAAGACTGTTACCTTAATCAGGCACTTAAGAAGACCATAATGCCATATAAATGATACTCTCCTGAGATTCTAAAGCATATCAGTTTTCTTTCATAGCAAGCTCTCTCACAAAAAAAGACTGACATTATTGAAAAATATGCCCCACATTCCATTTGTGAATAATCCTATTCTGCCCCTTTATTTTCCATATAGAAAGTTTAAAGATTCTTTGGCCTGCCTTTTTTTCTCCAGTTTCTTAACTAATAAAATTGAGGTACTTATTTATAAAACTATAGACCCTTCTAAATGCTGATGAATGAAATATTCTCGTTTTCTTGCAACTGAAAAAAAAGCAGATTACATTCTGTGTCACAAACTTACTTTGCGGATGTTATTTTTAGGAAGTTTACTTTGTAAAAACACCCAGGCTTTAGAGATTGGTCTCATGTCCTGCAAAAATAACCTTTAACTTCTGAAGTTCTAAATGTCTGATTCATTATATTTAATAATGTGATGATTTGGTAATAATATTAAAACTGGCATTTCTGTTTTCTGAACATTATCTTTTTTTCTTAAACCAAAATGAAATCATTGGTACTTCTCACTTATCCCAATTCTATGAAAGAAACAAAAATAATTTTTTCAAACTTCTTTAGCAATAGCACTCTATCTTCAAATACAGTCTTCTATAGACCCAAATAAATTTTATAGATTTTAGAAAAGGACTTATTTCTTACACAGTTATTCTTTCATGTTTTATGGAAAATTACAAACCTTTAAAGTACCTCCTTGGAGTTCTTAAGAAACACAATTCAAAGATAAATTGTTATAACCTATTTTTAAATTTTACATGTTAGCCTAATTTTAGTACATTAATTTTATTCACTTATTTTCTTAATATTGCTATTCATAGTACTTTTGGAAAATGAGACTTTTGAAACTTAATCCCTCCTCAAAAAAGGCTTCCCTAGTCAATTCCAGGTAGTTAAAGCACTCCCTACTTTGTGTTTTCCTCTGCAATGTTTAAATTACTCCACCATCATGTACTTATCATATTGTATTATACATTTCTTCACCTATCTTTTTTTAATGAACTGTGAAAGATCTTCATTTATAAACTGTGGGTGATTCTACCCCTAGAAACTCAGCACAATAACAGGAAAATAACCAGCATTTATTGAATGTTTGCCAGACATTGAGCCAAGCATTGTGTATAGAATATTTTGTTATCTTCAGCCTCATGAAATAGATTTGATAACACCATTCTACTGATGATCACAGAGAGGCAAAGAGGTTACATCTTTAATAAGCAGTAGAGTGAGGATTCAGGCCATTTCAGTCCTGAGCTCAAAACCCATGCCAATGACTAATGTATCGTGCGTATGCAATAAATGTTTTTAAAATGAATGCATAAATGACATAATTAACATGAGTTCCATTTGGAAAAAAACCACATACTTCTGACTGGTCCTAACTGTTGGTAAGTTTGGGCAGTAGGTCTAGCGATAAATGACTTGGAAAGAACAAATCTCCTCCTACAACATGTCCATCCCCTCATATAATATTTTTAATTATTAGAATTTTTAGCATCCCCTTGATGTATGTACTAAAGCACTAAGACTCCTCTTCCTTGAGTATAGCAGAAGGGTCTGTGCATAGCTTTTCTATAAAAGTAAGTACTCACACTCTGGTAGATTGTCATGAAATCCGCCTGCCTATTTCTGTTTACCTGTAACACAGAGGTGGCCGTTTTTCATCTGTAGTTTAACAATATTGAGTATGAATCCTATTCAAGTACAATGCTTGACGTAATATTGACTGGTTAATATTCCAGATTCTGAAGTCACATGTTGGGCAGTTTACTTAACCTCTCCTTTACTTTAAAATTTTTAAAGTGGGGATAATAATGGGATCTGCCACGTAGAGTTGTTACGAGGATTAAATGAGTAAATGCAGCAAAAGACTTACAAATCACTAGCACATGGTAAACATGAAATAAATATTAGCTGTTATTATTTGTACTGTTTACTTTGTACTTTTTCTTATATATTTGTTCAGTAGTTCTTTATATATTTTAATACACTTATTTGCATAATTAAGCCTGCCTTTACTCTTGTCTACTTGATTACAATAAATATACCTATTTACTATATAAATGCATTTCCTCTCATAGTATAACTAGATGTGTTTCCTTCTTGAAGCTGAGAGATGATTTATTTAATTATTTAATTCATTTATTGAGATCCTGCTATGTAAGGTACTGTGCTAGCTTTTGGGGATATAGTCATGAGCAAAAGACATAGAAACTCTGTTCTCCAGCTACTTAGAGTAGTGGTGTCGGACATAGTTTACATTTCACATCTCTGTTGATAAACATTTTTGAGCATTCATATAAAAATGAATAATTATTTGTAAGTGATCTACATAACTCTCTACTAGTGTATTGTATAGATTTTACAGTGAACTCTAAATTAAAAAGAGATAAAATAGAAGTAAAAAGTCTAGTATTCTCTTTCCCTTTGAGTGTGTTCACCACCTTTGGAGAGTTCACTGGCTTAAATTATCAAGGGAGAGACAGACAATCAGAGAAACAAACAAGAGCGAGTATGTGAAGGAAAGGGTCTCTGTGTCAGGAGCCCAGCTTCATCTGAAGGGCCAGAAAAGACTTCTCTAAGAATAACATCTGAGATAGGCTCTGAAAGGAGGATTTTGGGCTCCTCAAAGCAAAAGGACTGAGATCAGAGTGTTCCAAGAATAGTGTTTGTAGCTGAAAGCATGATGTGTTCAAGGAACTGAAAGAATGCTAGTGTTGTTGAAGAATAGTGTTTGTAGCTAAAAGCCTGATGTGTTCAAGAAACTGAAAGAATGCCAGTATTGCTGAGGAGGGAATGTCATAAAACAAAATCTAAAGAGAACCAGATCATACAAGGATTATATACTATGTTAAGGATTTATATCTTACTCCTAAAATTCATGGGAAACTCTTCAAGAATTTAAAGAGGAGAAGTAACATGATCAAATTATCACCTTTCTAGTTCTGGGTGATATTTTTCTTCCTAATGGTTATTGCTAAAAACAGTTTTGAAATAGTGCATATTAACAAAGGATTTAACGAAAAAGTCCTATGTAGCAAATTACTGTTTAACTCACTAAAAGGAATTTTATTATAATCATGCTGTGTGAGCCTTTGCAACAGTAAAAAATAGTATACTCTGAAAAGGAAAAGTAAGACAAGGGCAAATTAAAATTGAAAATGTTTCTCTTATTTTCAAGCAGCCTGAAATACAAAACCCAGGAAACAAATTAATACCACCTACACTTACACTATATTCTATCTTAAGCTTACAGTGGTTAGTACTTACTTTGATTCTTTTAACTCTATAGTCAAAGAAAAATTTAGACTATAATTCCAGTAAGGATAAAAACAATGATAGTAACAACAACAATTCACATCATGGCTTAGTTATGAGCACCTTATATGTGTCATCTAACTTAATCCTCATAGCGATTCTAATAAGTAAATTCTATTGATATCCCATTTTTGTAAACAAGGAACCCATACGTGATAGAGCCAATCTGACTGGAAGCCACACTCTGTCCTACTATTTTATTCTTTCTCTCAGGAGCTACTCCATAAGGCAGGGATAAATAGTATATAATGAAAATCAGAATCATTTATATTCGAAGGGAGGTGACACAAGACCCGAAGAATGAGCCCCACTTGTACTCGCCATCAAATTGGTATTGACTGATTTAACACTATGGTGCTCAAAGGGTGGGAGCGAACACTAGGGAATTGGGGGGTGGGGGGTAAACCCACGTTTGAGCGACGTGGGGGGGCACTGTGGATGGGGTGGGATATGCTTGAAAAGTAGTTGGGGAGTGGAATTAGGGCTCTCAAAAGGGAAAAGGAATTCCTCAAAAACTGATTCATGTGATTAACGGTTCACCTCGGTAAATCCACTGAAAATCATTTAATTGTACACTTAAAATGGAGTGTTGGTTGTACGTAGATACAGTTGGAGCACTATGTATGTACTCTCTGGTCTACTTTGACAGAGTAGGTTTTTGAATGTAACAAGATAAGTCAACTTGAGTGGTAATATATTTTGGGAAATCAGCTCACTACAAATTGTGACTGTAAACATTGTACTGTAAATGCTTTGTAGTTTTCCCCCTATAATAAAAAAAAAAAAAAGACTAAAATGGAAAAAAGAGACAAAGAAGGCAAAAAAAAAAAAAATTTCTAGTAGCCATATTTAAAAGGTAAAAACAGATGAGATTAATTTTAATTATATTTAATTTGACTCAATTTATTCAAAATATTGTCATTTTAACAAGTAGTCAATATACAGAAATTATTAATGAGACGTTTTACATTTTTTCTTACTGAGCCTTTAAAAATCCAGTGTGTATTAAATACATTTACCACACTTCTCAATTTGAGTACTAAATTTCAGCAGAAATATTTAATTTGTACTTGTATTTCAAGAGAT
This sequence comes from Lepilemur ruficaudatus, assembly GCA_963574885.1. Lineage (NCBI taxonomy): Eukaryota > Metazoa > Chordata > Mammalia > Primates > Lepilemuridae > Lepilemur > Lepilemur ruficaudatus. The sequence goes on from CAUYRT010012425.1 coordinate 22,987, forward strand.
GTCATTGAAGTAGATTCACATACCCACGTTAAATCAAAGATACTTATATACTTAATAGTTTTTTAGTAACTGAATTGAAAATAGTTTTTTTAACATTTAAATTTAATCGTGTTAACATTAAATAAAATAAAACGTTAAATCTTAGTCACCGCTAGCCTCATTTCAAGTACTCAATAGCCACAGCACAGCCCCAGATAATGTCTGGAGCTTCTGCTAAAATCCTCTTAACCCAGCCAAACAAGCCAAATAAAACAAACCTACAAGCAATGATATCTTCCCAGGGTCTGGAATCAAGTGTTCTAATTCCCTGCAGTGCCTAATAATTCCTCTTTGCTGCCATAGCAAATTTCCCTTGAGCAATTTTTTTTTTCCGTGACAGAATCATACTGATGTAGTTTTACTTAAAAGCCACCAAGTGACCTAACACAACATCTATGCCGAGTGAATTTCTTGATTTTTCGGGTTGCTTCCTGGATGACGTCTTATTAGAGAAGCCCATTTGAGATTATTCTTAAAGACATATTACATCCTCTGCCATTTGAAACGACCTGAACCAGTCTGAGAATGCGAACGCCAGAACCTCCCCCACAGTCCAAACAGTTTGTGGACTATGTCTAAATAGTCTGTTGCACTAACCACAACTGAGGAATTTATTAGAGCGTTAAAGTACTGTAACAAAAATGTTGTCATTCAAAGGCGTGGGGGAGGAGTGGAGTATTCCTAAAGCCAGACACTGGGGCTCTGGCAAGACTACAGGCGAAGTGTCAAGATCCCGGGATCAAAAGGTGATTGAGAGGCATCTAATCGAGGAGTGCCACTCTGATATTTGTGGTTTCCTTTCCAGCAGTGGAATTTGGTGCAGACCTTTGAACAGCTCCACAGCCAGCTCTGGGGCCCTGCAGGAAGAGGCCTGAGTGGATTCCTGGAAATTACTAATAGTGGGGGTTGGGAGCTTGTCTGTATCACTCTGGGTCTAGACTCATCATTTTTTAACAATGAGAATGATACACCAACCCAGTTTTTGTTTTGTTTTGTTTTGTTTGAGACAGAGTCTCACTCTGTCACCCGGGCCAGAGTGCAGTAGCATCATTGCAGCTCTCTGCAATCTCGAACTCCTGAGCTCAAGCAATCCACCCGCCTCAGCCTCCCAGAGTGCTAGGATTACAGGCGAGAGCCACCACGCCCGGCCTAGACTCATCATTTTTCACTGTCAACGCAGGACATCCTAACCAGTAGCTAGGGTCTCCCAGTGCAATTCAATTTATGTCTAAGGCTAATACAATTGCTAAAAAAATTAAATAAGAAGAAAAACAAACAAAACATAGTAAAAAAAAGTGCACATATGGAAGAAAATTCACAATATATTAATATAGTAATGCAGCACTTAACAATAGGGACATGTTCTGATAATTATTATTAAAGATGAGTCGGCACCCACTCAATATTTGGTAGACTTGTTTTTGGTTTGCCAGTTTTGGTTGCCAAAATATGTTTTTGCACCTAGACCAAATGTTGTCACCATAGAGATTTGAAAAGGATTATTCATTGGCTAGTTCACATTCTTACCCCTTTTGAGGTTCAATTGCCTAATTTCTTGGTCTAAATCAGAAACTACTGTCATGGGAAGAAAGATAGCTTTATACACACAAAGGAAGAAGATAATGTGATCCAGGAAAGCCTTTCTTTTTGCAAAATTACCATTTTTAAATGGACTGTGTCAAAGTCCAACCACAGAATCCTAACATTAGAGAAACACGAGAGAAATAGACATGACTTGGAATTAAACTGCTGCCTTCAAGTTGTCCAGGAAGATGAGATGCAGGCATGTTGGGGTCCCTTGAAATTTCTTCTCAAACTGATTCCCCAGGTCACTGTGACATTTAAATATGTTTAATTTTATTTGAAGTGTTTTTACTGCATTGAGACATTTTATCTTTTTTACTGTTATCCATTTTCCCTTCAAACTACAAAAAGAAAGACGTGCTTATTGCAATAAGCCAAACTCCACAGAGATACACAAGTCCTCCAAGAATCATCTCTCCCATCCCAACTTTACATCCAGCTACCTCACCAAACTTTTTTATGGATTGTGAAATTTTCTTAACTTTCAATGTATGCGATTACATTATTTGCAAATAAGGATCATTCTGCCTTTTCATTTTATGTATGCTTTCATCAAGGATTTCTCACCCTAATCTACTAAATAGAAATTCTAAAAACTCCTCCAGCAATTGCTTATTCTTGATTTTCATAGGAAAAGCTTTGTACATAATGACTTCATATTACATGTCATGCTGCCTTTAGGTAAATAGTCGTCATCAATTTTAAGAACTTTCTATTACCATTTTTCTTAGCTTTTCTTTTAAATTAGGCATGAGACTTGACAAGACTTATTGACATTAATTGACTTTACAAAACCAGATTTGGTGTTTACATATATCATTAATTCTGCCTTTTATCCTTATCAATTCTCTTCTCTAACTTTCTCTAGGTTTATTTTTATTTCTTTTTTCAAAATAAAAATCTTATTGCGATGTTCACTTACCATACAATTAAGCCTTTTAAAGGGTAGAATTCAAAGGTTTTTAATATGCTCACAGATATGTGCAACCATCGCCATAGTCAATTTTAGAATGTTTTCATCACCTTAAAAAGAAACGTCATACCATTTAGCTGTAACCTCCAAACTCTTCTTTCTCCCTACTCCAAAGGAACCAATAATCTACTTTCTATTTCTATAGCTTTTCCTATTCTGGATATTTCAAGCAAATGGAATCATATAGCATGTTTTTTTCTGACTGGCTTCTTTCACTTCACATAATGTTTTTGAGGTTCTTCCATATTATAGCATGTGTCAATACTTCATTCCTTTTTATGGCTGAATAATATTCCATTGCACAGATATACAGCATTTGCTTATCTACTCATTAATTGATAAACATTTGGATTGTTGCTACCTTTCAGTTATCATGAATAATGCTATTATAAACATCCTATGTACAAGTTTCTATGTAGATATATGTTGTCAGTTCTCTTGGGTAGTGTGGATTGCTGGATTCATATGTTTAAGCATTTGAGAAACTGCCAGATTATTTTCCAAACAGGTTGCACCATTTTACTTGGTATTAGGGTCCAGATTTTTCCATAGCCTCACCCATACTTACCATCTGACTATCTGATTCTAGCCATCCTAATGAATGTGAAGGGCATCTCACTGTGGTTTTAACTTGTATTTCCATATCAACTAATGACATTGAGCATCTTTTCATGTGCTTATTGGCCATTTGTATATCTTTTTCCAAGAAATGTGTATTCAATTCCTTCGTCCATTTAAAAAATTGGACTGTCTGTTTATCATAGAGTTGTAAGAGTTTTTACATATTCTAAACATAAGTTCCTTCTCAGACATATGATTTGCAGATATTTTCTCCTATTCTATATATTGTCTTTCACTTTGTGAAAATAATATGCTATTAATGTCCTTTGATGATTCAAAGTTTTTATGAATTTGATAAAGTCCAATTTATTTATATTTTCTTTTATTGCTCATGCTTTTGATTTTATATCTAAGAATGCATTGCTAAATCCAAGGTCATGAAGATTTGCCCCTACGTTTTCTTCTAAGAGTTTTATACTTTTACCTCTTACATTTAAATCTTTGATCCATTTGGGGTTAATTTTTGTATATGATTTGAGGTAAAGGTCCAAATTCATTCTTTTCCATGTGGCTATCCAGTTCTCCCGGTACCATTTGTTGAAAAGACTGTTCTTTTCCCATTGAATGGCTTTAGAAAACTTATCAACCATCAATTGGGATAGATACATAAGTTTGTTTCTGGACTCTCAGTTCTATTCCATTGGTCTATATGTCTATCCTTATGCCAGTACAATATCATTGGATTTCTGTAGCTTCGTAGTAAGTTTCCAGAAGTGTGAGTCCTCTGAATTTGTTATTATTCTTCAAGATTGTTTTGGCTATTCTGGATCCCCTGCAATTTCATATGAATTTCAGAGTCCATATTGATTTTCTTTTGCTTTTATCATTAAAATGACATAATAGCTCATTTAATTTTAAATTGTTTTTATAAATCATAAAAACAAAAGGCTATGAATTTTTCTTCAAAAAAGTTTTATCTATAAATCATAGGTATTAATAATATTCTTTTTATTAATTTATGTATTGTTGTGTTTATTTTTCTTTAATACAAGCATTACTTAAAATCGTGTTCTTTATATCCACGTAATTTTTTAGGTGGGTTAACTGAGCCATCTTTTTGATGTTTTCATGATTTCTTATGTTATGGTCATGGATTTTGTCACTCTACGGTTTGGAATATATTAAGGGTTTCTTTGAAACCAGTTACACGATCAAAATTTATAAATGTTTATGGGCATAAGAGAATAATTTATCATTCTGTTATTTGTATATAACAAAGGTCTATACTATCAATCTTGGTGATTGTATTTTTCAAATCTTCTAGGTCTTCGTTTACTTTTTATTTACCATGAAATTCTGGAAAGGTTATATATAAATGTAGAACTATGTGTTTATAGTTACAGGATCATGGTTTTTTATACAATTTTTGTTTTTTTAATATTCAGTCATGTTGTATGCAACTCCAGTTTGTGCATTTTTTCACTGCTAATTAATATTTCTTAATGGCAATAAACTATAATGTTTTTAACTATTTGCCTGTTGATAGACATTTGGATTATTCTCATTTTGTTTGTACTGCTAAGACACTCTTGTTCATATCTCCTGAGGCACACGCACAAGAATCTCTAATGCGTATATAGTGGAAATATTAAACTTATTGGATTTGTGGCCAGAGAATGTGGATTTTATTACTCTGATTCTTCGAAATTTTTTCAGAATTACTTTATGGCCTGGTACATGATTAGTTTCTGAAAATAAACCATGTGTGCTTGAGAAGAATGCACATTCTCTGGTTGTTGACTGCTGATTTCTATTTATGCGCATTAGTTCAAACTTATAATTTGTGTTGTTCAAATCTAAATATTATGTTGTTTTTTGCCTATTTGATTTATCAATAATTGAGAGAGGTAGGTGGCTATTTCTGACTCATTTCACTCTGAACTTGCTAGAGTTACTCTGAAGATGCTAAATTTAAGGTAATTTGGTACTCAGCAATAGAAAACTAACACACTGTTGAAGCAAAAGGTAGTAAGGAAGTGAAAAACCAGGAAACTAACTTGCCCCTGCAGTGCCCTTTCAGTGTGACGTGGTGCAAGCAGAGCAATGCCGCATGCTGTTTCTGCACCTGGGTTAATACATTATTTTACCCCCCAGCCCTCCTTAGAAATTTGTAAGACTTCAGTGTGCCACCAGAAAATTTTATCAGGCCGTGATTAAGAGTGTTTATTCACCAAGGTAAACTGGTTGTGGAATTTGTTGAATTATACACTAGCAGAACTTTTAGTAGTTTTAACATGTGTTTACACACATTAGCTCACGTGATACTCATTGTAATCCTGGGAGATGTGTAAGCAAGTATTCTGTTGAAGCTGAGAGATTAAATGGCTGCCCAAGTTTACCACTTAGTAAGTGGAAGAGCCAGAAGTGAACCAAGTCTTCCTAAAACCAAGGCCAAGTTTTTTGAAAACCACCTGTTACGGAGAAGGTATTACGTGAATCCCCAAAATAACATTTAATTACGATGATATAGTCTCAGTTTTTTTCAAAAGTAGAATAAAATTAGAAATGGACATCAGCCCTCCCTGTAAAATTGTGGAGATCATCTGGTATATAGTTGGGCTTATGGAAGGACATAGATGTACCATATGTGATGGAACCTCTCTATCGTTAAAGACCATTAACAAGAATTCCCACGTATATGTCCTTGTATCAAAGGTTAGACTGACCCTGCCTAGTGTACTCAGGGGAAAACTTCAAATACAGAAGTTATTTGTACTCAGAGATTAGAAGCCAAGCCATCTAGATCAAAAGTCTACTGTAGGCTTTGGGGAGAGTAATGAAGGTTTGTTTCTCTGCAGGAAGAAAGTTATCCCCTTCGACACTCTGAAAAACAGTCTGTGAAACGTAAAGACTTGGAGGTTTGGTGTAAGAATAAACACGCCCAAGAAAAGTGTTTTGTTACTTGAAAAGTGATTGTCAGAGGGAAAAAAAAGCAAAAAAAAAGATAAGTAAGGAACTTACAGTCACTTCAAACTAGTCAAAGAAGTCTTCTACGATCAAGAAGATTTTTTTTACTTTGGAGTACATTCTAGTTTCTGTGATAATATTAACATGTGATTCCTGATTCAAATTAGCACTCAAACTAGGTTTTCATAATTGTATTTTATGATTACAGATGTGCTCTATGTTTGGCAGAAAATGCAGTGGTCTTGACCCATTTTCTGGGTACGCTGTATGCAGTGATGACGACTTATAGATAAGGGTGGTAGCCAGGGATATAGTGAGTCAGAGTCTGGACATATTTTGCAAGTAGAAATAGCACTGGATCCCATATGATCCACATACGGAGTTTGAGAGAAATAGGACAGTCCAAGATAACAAAAAGGTTTTTTAGCTCAAGCAACTAGAAGAATGGAGTATAGGATTTCTGTTTTGAGCACAGCAAATTTGAGATGTTTATCAGACATCCACATGGAGAAGTTGAATAGATAGTTGGAAAAACAAGTGTGTAGTTCAGGAAAGAGATCTGTCTGCAGCTGTGATTTTGACAACCAAATGAGGTCTCCGAGGGATATAGTGAGATAGAGAAGAGAAGAGGACCAGGAATTGAGCCCCAAGACATGCTGAAATTAAACAGCGAGGCAGAAGAGGTAGAGCAACAACGATGACTGAGAAGGAATGATCAGTGAGGTAAAAGGAAAACTAGGAAAGTGTGTGGTGTCTTGGAAACCAAGCAGAGAAAATGCATCAAAGACGCAAGGAGTGATCAGTTGAAAATATTGCCAATACGGCAAAAAAAGAAGTGAGAACTTACAGTTTTTGGATTTAGCAATGTGGAGTTCATTGGCAGCTTTGATGGGAGGAGTATCTATGCAGTGGTTTGGACAAAGTTTAATTTGAGTGAGTTTAAAAGAAAATCGGAGGCGACGAATTGGGAACACTGGGATTACGGGGCTTTATTTATTTATTTTTAGGAGTTTTGCTGCAAAGGAGGACAAAGAAATTATATATTAACTACTGAGTGAAGTAGGGCAAGGGAAGAGGACTTCCTGTCTTTTTGTTTTTATTTTTTTGGATATACCACATTTTAATTTATCCATGCATTGTTACTGGATATCTGGGTTGTTTTCACTTTTGGAATATTATGAATAACGCTGCAATGAATACCAAATACAGGCTTTTGTGTGGATGTATGTTTTCAGCTCTCTTAGGTATATACCTAGGAGTAGAATTTCTGAGTTATTTTTAAGAAATAGTGGCATGTTTGTAAACTGACGAGAAAGATACGGTACAGGTCTAAACACAAATGAGAGGTGGTAACACTAGAATGAGGGTCCCTGAGTGGGCAAGGGGGTATGAGATTAGTGTCGAAGTGCAGGTGTTGGCTTTGGATAGGGGCAAGGACGGTTTTTGTGTCGGACCAGACAGGAGGGCGGAACATGTGGCTGCCCACACCAGTAGGTGAGTCGAAGTTGTGGTGGGAATCTGTGGAGGTTCTCGTCTGATTGCTTTGAGAATCTCAGTGAAGTATGAAGCCAGGTTCTAGCCAGCTAAGAGTAAGGCTGGGGAAGGATGTTGGAGGTCTGAGTAGGATACACTTTCTTTTAGAAGGTGTACAGTCCCAGTTTTTATGTTTATATCTGTGATCCATCTCAAATTAATTTGTGATGTGTTGTGAGATAGAGATTGAGTCCCTCTTTTTACCATATAAAATTCCAGTTGTTCCAATATCATTTGTTAAAGAGATTTTCCTTTCCCCATTGAATTGCTTAGACATTTTACCAAAAGTCATTCAACCGTATGTAAGTGGGTCTATTTGTAGGTTCTCTATTTTGTTCCAATGACCAATTCATCCATTTCTGTTGTTGTTGTTGATAGGACACTGTCCTGATTAGAGTCACTTTAGTGCAAGTCTTGAAGTCAGGAGGAATAAGCGCTCCAACTGTTCTTTTTTTCACAGTTGTTTTGGGTTCCCATGGCCATGGCATGCCCATATAAATTTCGGAATTGTCTCTTCAATTTCTACCAAAAAAAAAAGGAAAGAAAGAAAAAAGAAAAAAACTACTTGGATCCACGCATTAGGTTTAGGAGAATTACCATATTAGCAATACTGAGTCTTCTAATCCATGAACACAGATTATCTTTCTAGTTATTTAGGTTAAATATAATGTCTCAGCAATGTTTTGTTTTCTAGGTAGAGATTTAACATATCTTTTGTTCAATTTATCTCTAGATATTTTATGTTTAGGGATGTTTTGTAAATGCTATTTCAACACATTTTTTTATTTAGCATAGTTTAGATTTACAGAAAAATTGCAAAGATGGCACAGAGCTCCCACAGACCCCTTCCCCAGTTCTGCTTATTTCCAATGTCTTACATTACCACGATGTACATGTCACGACCAAGAAACCAACACTGGTACTTTTCTGGGAACTAAACTCCAGACTCTATTCCTATTTCACCAGTTTTTTCCACCAATGTCTTTTTTCTGCTTCAGGATACTCCGTGACGTTTAGTCATTGTGTCTCCTCATTCTCCTCCTGTCTCTTGCAATTTCTCAGACTTTCCATGTTTGTTTGTTTACTTTTATGACCTTGACAGTTTTGAGGAGTACTGGTCAGGTATTCTGTAAAATTTTCTTCAATTTTCTCACAGTGCACTGAGGTTATGGGCTTTGGGGAAGTGCCCTGTCATCGTATCACATCAGCACTGCACGCCACGAGTGTTACCATCGATCCTGCGGCCACGGCGCTGTTGGCCACGCCTCTCCGCTGCGAAGTTACACTTTTCACCTCTGTCCATATGCTACTCGTTGGAAGCCTGTCACCTCCTGGAGAAGGCACTATCTGCATAGATTATTTGTAATCCTTCTGTAAGAAAGATTTGTCTCTTCTTATTTATTTGCTTACTTAGATCAGCACGGACTTGTGGATTTTTATTTTATATTTGGCATTATAATAAAATGCTACATTATTTATTTTGTTACTCAGATTGTTCCAGCTTCAGCCATGGGGAGCTCTTTCAGGCTGGCTCCTAAGTCCCTTTGATATGCTGCCATCATTTTTTTTTTTGAGCATTTCCTTACTTTCTAGTCCTACAAGATGCTCGAAGTTTATTTTTATATATTTCCTGCACCAGCCCGAGAATCAGCCATTTCCCCGAGGAGCGCTGGTTCCTTCACTGGAGAACAGTAACGGAGATTGGGGCACTTGATGTGTTTTTTGCTACTCAGGTGTTACTGCTTTTAAGTTCTCCCAGTGGACAGGCCTAGGAAGTACATGTATGTATTCAGATCCATGCATGCACACGTATCTGCAAGGATTTCTGTATGTATTCATTTAAATCTATATTAATCTAAACCTTATTTCATGCTGTTGTCTTCCACTATCATCCAGTACAAATGCTTCCTTCTGGCTTTCACCCTTGCTTTTCTACAGCTTTCCTCTCCAACAGTGAGAAAACTGGCTCCTACCATCTACCATCCCTTGATTTATTTGTCCAATCTGGTATACATGTAACACAGCATCGGAATTGTTAGCCAGTAATCCCATAAGAAACAACATTACGAACTAGAGTCCTATGCATATGTACAGTTGCTTTTGTCTTTAGCCTTCCAGTTTTCAGTTAAAATATTGCTTTCTGAAGTGACCTAGGTCAACTCCTTTTTCCCTCATCTTCTCAGTGTGGCTATGTCATGCATTTGTAATACAGTTAGATTCTTTGGCACAGTCCGCATTCTATCCTGGGATGCCCTGACTCCCCATTGTTTCATTTTATTTTATTTTATTTTTTTTTTTTACTTTGCATACATTAACATTCACTTTTTATGCTGTAAAGTGGTATGGGTTTTGACAAGTGCAGAGTGTCATTGATCCACTACTGTTTTACCGTGCACAATGGTTCTATCACCCTAAAAATTCCCCTTTACACTCTTTCTGTAATCAACTACTCTCCCTGCTCCAAGCCCTGGGCAACCACTGATACAGGGTTTTTCATTCTACAGCTTTGCCCTTTCCAGAATCTCATATGAATGGACTCATGCAATATGCAGCCTTTTCAGGCTGGCTTCTTTCTCTTAGCACACACCAAGGAGATAGCCATATCTTTACATAGGCCATGTTTTTGTGGATGTGCGGCTCTGCAGAGAAAGTTTTGTGACCGATGGAAAAATAAAGGCTTTAAAATCTATCTTATATTTGTAGAATGTGTATAGTCTCCAAAGTGCTTATTCGTGTGACTACTCATTAGTATACTGTATGTTATTTGAGCCTTACAGCCGTCTGTGGGTTGGAGAAACACTTTTCAAATAAAGGATTTGAGGTTCGGGGAGCTCAGATGACTTTGCCAAAGCCGCACAGCTGGTAGCACCTTCTGGTACCTGAACTTAGATGTTCAACCTTCAAGCCCACATTCTTTACATTCGATGCTTTTCGTCCAAAGTGCTTTGGACCCCAAGGTGCCACAAATCTTTCCCAGTGGGTCACCACGTCTTGACCAATGCATAAAATCATGTTGAGAACAGTGAACGTGTACTCTGTCTACATGAACCCACCATGTGAACCTCAGTGGGGGGGGGGTGGGGGGAGAGATGCTGCAAGAAAAGGGAGAGAGAATGTGAATATCGTCATCGGGTCAGCCTGCCACTGCGCTCGCAGAGTGGCTCTGTGGACTGCAGGCTGCTCTCTTCACAGGGTCCCCGCGCCCGTCTGTGTCTTGCAGTGTGAGCATACTGCAGTTCTGAGAATAATTCCACAGTTTAAGAATGCAAGTGTTTTGTTCAACACGTCCCCTAAGTGCAGGCCAAGCTTGTCATCAGGGGCCCAACAGAAGTAACTAAGGTCCGTTGCAATCCTGGGAGGAACTGGCAGTGCTAATCTTATTTCAAGAGGATATACCAGTATTTTATGGGAGGTTTAAGAGACTTTTCAAAGGCAATCTTGTCTATGTGCATTTTTCTTTATCTTACTTTCTGTGTTTATACCTTACACCCCACTTAAAATGCAACTCTATCATCTGTCACGAAGAAAGACGTGCACTCCATGTAGAGGCGACAGCATTTCTGGAGACTCAGAATGGTACATGGACACTTGCCCAGAGACTGGGCATGAAAGAGTTCTTTTAACTCAGTTAAACTCTTTTTACCCAGTTCAGCTCAATAATATAGTATGAGCGGTTTATTTTGGTGTTTGAAAAGGTTGTCAAAGTCATGGTTAAAACCAAGAAACTTTTAGATTTTTATGGTGTGGTAGAAAGAGCAGCGTGCTAGAAGTCAGGGGACCCAAGTGCAACTCCTGGCTTTGCAGCTCATTAGGAGATAATTTTGTCATTCACTTCACCTGATCCTATCTTATCTATAAAATGGAAATAAAGAAAAACGGTCTGTTTTACCCCCACTGGGTTATAGGAGGATTAAATAAAGGAAAGCACTTTGGAGAAAAAAAACCAGCAAGTGTTAAATGCATATATACAGTGCAGTCGCTGGCTACAGTGCTCTGGCTGGCGGCTAAGCATAGCAGAGAAAAACACCCGGACTGTTGGGTAGATACGTGAATTATAGAAAATTGCTGCCACTTGTAGCTCTGTTGTCTTTGCTCATTCTCTCCCACTAACAGAAAGGTTGCTAAAGAGTCCGTTAGACTGCGATGAGGTCTCTGGGCACGGACGTGGTCTGTTTTACTGTAACATTTAATCTGGCTTCTTGTTTGGTCTTCTGGGGGAAAGAGCGCAGCTCTTTTCTTTTCCCCCGTCTCAGTCATTTTTCATGGATTTTGCCTGTCATCCTACCTCATGGAAATCTCCACCCAACACCTGGCACCGAATACGTTCCTGTTGTGTCTGTCAGCACCAAACCCAACCTTCTGCAGCCTGGGCCCTCACCAGCTGACTTCTTACGTTCTGCCAATAGGTGGTGCCAGAGAGACTCCTGCTTTTCCAAGTCCGTGTTGCTGAGGCAGAGGCGGCCAGCTGTAACTGCCAGCCTTTTCCAACACTTCCAGAACCTTCTATTGCCTCGAGCAGCCATCAGCAGTGGCTATGCCCCTTCTTCAGAGATCTGAGCACCAGTTCCACAGCAATTTGCAACTTTTTTTTTCATTGCATCAGCTCAGGAGTGGTAGCGCTTCCTCAGTGTTCCTTTTGCACCTTCAGTCTTCCAACACCGGATGAATCAATTCCTGTATTAAATCCTGCCTGTTAGAAATTCCTAGCACAGTTTCTGTTTTCCTTGTTGTGCCTTGACTGATAAAACCAGTTAAAAGTCCACTCTTCTCCCAAATCTTGATACTTCATGTGATTCTATATGTTTGGGAAAACCTTCTATGGATGCCATTACATTTTACAAAACATTTAATACCTGCCATTTGGACCCCACACGTACTATAGGGTGTGCATGTTTACCACTTCCAAGTGGTAGGACACAAATGGAAGGTGGCTGTTTTATTACTCTGAGATGAAGTTTCAGTTTCATTGTACAATCAGACCTCAGTCACTTCCACACCTAACAGTCACCTTTGCTGGCTTCCTGCCATATGCCAGGCTTTACACACGTGGTGGGAAACTCTTGTAAGATATTTGCCTGTATTCTTTCCCTGGTATTTCCTGTGTTTGCTCCCCATTAGGCAGCTAGGCCTACAGGGAAGGGAAAATCAGCAACACAAAGATAACAAAAGAGTCATATGTTTAGCTTTTGAATCCCAATCTCAACTTGTGGTCCTAAGCCAAAGCTTTTCTTTTGTCTCAGAAACTATAATACATATAATTGGTTTTTCTAACATATGTAAAACCAACAAATAAACAAAAGCAAATTGAAAACAAAAGTCATTCACAACAAACGAGACTATTATATTTTTAGCTACTCCATTCTCTGGTGTGCTTGGGGAATAGGGCTCAAGGTTATCACCATTTTATACACGAGGTTTAAAAACCAGACACCGAGGAATGAGCGAGTTGCCTTAATTATCCGGCCAGCAAGTGGCAGCTCCGCGGGCTCCACTATCCGTTACTATACGTACCGGTTTCCCCGAAGCCTAACAGTCCCCACCCGCCTCAGGTCCCCACCCACCGTCCCCGGCATCCTTGAAGGAACGCGGCTGCCCTGTCAACCTGGAGCGGGGTTTAGCCTCTGGCTTAGGAAGTGAGGCCTCTGCCATGAGTTCTGTTCTTCCCTCTTTGAGTTTCCCCTCCCCTGAAGAAGAAAGTTATTTTCAAAGCTCCATCTGTTTTGTGTTTAACGTGCAGAAAGGTTGCACATTTTCAGGGACCTTGTTCATCAGCAGTAGATTGTACAACAGTTTATTACACAAGTGGAGGTTTTTATTGCTGGCCTTTGTTGAGCTGCCAACTGGGAGAAAGAACATAACGTGCTTAGTGGTCCCTATCAGGGAAAATGAGAAAGCATTAAATACCAGTCAAATCGGCAAGCATCGAAAAGCTGGTAACCAAGACCAGAAATCCCTACAGCACGGCTGGTGAGGAGGATCTTTCTCATTAATAGTATTTTTACATCCATAATTGTTTTTCAAGTCACTTGTGTCCCAGGCAGCATCCCGAAGCATTATGTGAGACGTGTGTCCACGGTGGAATCAATGTTTGACCTAGACAGGCTCACAGCCGCTTCAAAGTCTGCCCCCGGTCCACGCAGGCAGCAAACCAGAACCCTGGGAAGAGCTTAATATATATATATTTTTAAATCGCCCTATAATGTCGAGGGCATCAGCTGGGTAGAGGCTTGTCGTGACTTCCTAGGCCTCTTTCCTTACCTGGGCCCTCCACTCTGTCTTCTTGGGAGGGAATGTCCTCTTCTATTGGTTTGTCCCCAGCCATGAGACAGGCAGGGGGTAGAAAGCTTCCACAAAGCATCCTAGGAAACGTTGTGCCAGAACAATTCCGATGGTAGCGGGCCGATGCCAAAGAGCAGACCACTCCTGCACCTCGCTTTTCCATTCTCCCAGAAGCTCAGACCATCACGGTGGCCGCCGGGTAAAAGCTGATGGAGACTCAGAAACGCTCCAGACTAACAGTTCTCAGCCCGCGCTGCACAACAGAGCCACATGGGGAGCCCCATCCCAGCCTAATTAAATAAAACCTCTTAGGGTGGGCGGGGACGTTGGTATGTTCTCCAAGAGAGTCTAGCGCGCTGCCTGGGTGGAGAATCACGGATCTAATCCAACTCCCTAACTTTACTGGTAGAGGACGTTGAGCCCAGAGCAGTTACTCTCCACTACACCTGATTCACGGCACATTGGTTCTCTTTTCCAGTTCAGTGTTTTCTCACTCTCTTTCTGTAACTCTGTAACTTCATGTCCCAAATCTCCTAACCTTTTATATATAAAAGTGACACATTGAAACCCAACCCAGTCCTCCCTTAGCCTGTGCACAAATCCTGTTCTATGTAAATTGTATTCATAGCAACAGCTCAGCATCCCCAAGGAATGCGAGGGAGACTGTTCAGGCCACGGGGAAAAGAAGGTAAAGGTCCCAATTTTCTCTAGATGATTCGTGAAGCGAGTTAGGAAGGGGTCCTTAACCACGAAGGAGACTCAGCCTCATTTCCCTTGTGAGTCCACTATTAGACACCTTGCCTGTTGGAACAAAACACGCCTCCTTTCTACTTGGTTCCTGGTGTAAATATGAAAGCCCCCCCACCCATCAATTCCAAAAATGTTCTAAATTGGGCATTAAATTATCACCCTCCTCTAGGTTAGTCCCACCGACTAACGCTGTCACGCTGTACACGCTGTCATGGAAAGATCCTCTTTCAGGCTGAGAATCCCAAGGCTTTTTCCAACCCGCAGGCCACGTTCTAATGGCACTCTTACTGCGAGTCTGATAAACAGCGTGCTCAATCTGATAGACAGCCAAAACCCAGGGGGACGTTGGTCGGTAGCCTTGGACTTCTCAGCTTAATCGCCCTAGCTTTAATGCCACTTAAATCAGAATGTAAGCACCGAAGGAATTTCAGGAATCCGATGATATAAATTGTATTTTTAGAGCCGTGAATGACTTGAGCGAGTGAAACAGCGCAGTGACTAAAGATAGTTCTCTTTAGTTTTCCCATGATTTATCACAAGCGGGTTCACCACAGGTTAAAATAATTGAATGCTGTGATAGCATACATACTGGCAGGATTTTATGAGCAGTCATTCATAACATATTTGTCCCAAAGCATAATTTCCATGATAGAACTCTGATTCACATGCAATTTTTTTGCAGCGACGACACAGTTGAAATAATTCCGTGGTGGAGGCTGGCTACATTTTCACAACGTCTGGTCCCAAGCTAGAGCTTCGGGAAAAGGGATCAAGGAAGTGACTATGCCACTAAATAAAATGTAAGTATACCCTGATAAAATGCTCTCTTTTATTGGAGGATAAAGAGAAATGTTCTTTATGGGGATGGCTGGGACTCGGGGGCTGTGCCTTACAGACCCTATCTACTTCTCACTACTTTTTTTCTTTTTCCTACATTGTTTATTTTCCACTTTTCTCCTGATGTGCTTTTCCTTCTACTTACTGGCTATGTCCCCTGGGCCAGTAGTTTTTCCACTCTGTAGTCAAATGCTACAATAGAAGTCTAATTTAAATAAAGGATTCCACAGGGTCATTGTGCAGAGTAGAGATAAGGAACATGTGGGTGCACATGGGCCCCGGACTCAGCCGCATTAGAAATGCAACTTGTAACATTTTTCTATAACTCTACTTAATTTCTATTTTGAGTCTTGATTTGGCTTCTTCGTGGAGACGTAATCTCAGTCAAATCGGACGTCCCCATCTAAGCCCCAGAGAGGACATAGGACCCGTGCTGTTTCCCACCTTCAGCCATCAGCATGTGGCATCATTGCCCCGCCTGGGGGAGCCGGGCTGCGGGGCAGGTGGCGAGTGCTCAGTCCCCTTCCTGGGACTCCACCGTCGTATCAGTTTTCCTGGCTTCCCTGGCTCTCCTCCGTCTCAAATTTGAAGGGTCTTGTCTGGTCTGGAGAAAAAGTGCCCAGCTTTTCCTCTAATCTTCCAAATCTCTGGTTTAGCCCAGAACCTGGGATTTGGGACTCAAAAGCTAAAAATATGACTGCTCTGTTATCTTTGTTTTGCTGATTTTCCCTTCCCTGAAGCTTTACAGAAGCCTAGTTGCCTAATGGGGAGAAAACGCAGGAAATACCTTGGAAAACATATGGGCAAATATAAGAATTTCCCACCACATTCGTAAAGCACCAAGAAGAAGGCCTAGCATAGGACAGGAAGCCAACGACGGCAACTGCTACCTTCACACAAAAGCTCAAAGTCTAGCTCCATGTATCCTGGCTCTGTGTCCTCAGACAAGGTGCTTAACCTCTCTAGGCCTCAGTTTCCCCATCTGTAAAATGGGAATTCTAAGAGTACCTACCTTACCAGTTCATGTGTATATGAAGTGCTGGATGAATTAATTATACTAGTAGTATTACTACCACTTCTACAGACTTCTGTCCCTTAAAGCTACTAGCTTAATGCTACCCATGATCATGATGGTGTGAGTGTCATTGGCATGCATCACACGTGGAGAAGAAGGTGAGCGTATCACATCTAGCATTTCACGGGGGACAAAGGCGCTACTGGTCCCAAGTATGAGGCTGAGCTGCGTGTCCTAAAGATGCAACCCTCTGCATAAAATCCAGGTAGAATGATCTTGAAGGGTGGTTTAGGAAGGAGTCAGCCAACCTCAGCCAAGGCAGTTCTGGGGTGCTGGTGTGGAGAGGCAGGTTCCTGAGGAGTTCGAATCTGAAAATTGGAAGACAAACCCATGCTTCTGATCCGGGAGACAAGAAGGAGACAGAGGGAAGGATGCTGCGCAAGCTCAGAGGAGGGCTGGCCAAGCTAGCGTGAGGAATACACCTGGTTGCCCAGGGCTGGCCATCGCGTACGGGCCTCTCCGGACACGTGAGGCCAGCGTGGGCTTTTGCTGAGGGAGGCACCGCCTCTGTGAGCAGGGCTAAATAAACCTCATTCCCCAGCCCGTCAAATTGAGCATGAGGAGGAGGCTGTGGGGACCTCAACCCCTCCACCTCCATACCCCTTCTCTCCCAGTCTGGTCAACGTCCCTCCCGACCCACACTCTGACGGACAAATGAGCGTGAATGGGACAGTGGAAAGGACATTCCATCAGGAGTCGAGAGATCAGGATTTCAGACTCAGTTAATGACCAACTAGCCTGTGACCCTAGCCCTTCCCCTGCCTGGACCTTAGGAACAGAGGACCGTAGGAGAACAGGGCAATGTGGCATTGCTAGGGCTGTGCGAGCCAGAGGAACACCCATATGAGTTCCATCCTTGCCATTTACCAGCTGTAGACGGCGCATTTAATCTCTTTAAGCTCCGGTTCCCTCGTGGGTAAAGACAGGGATAATAGCAGCACACGCCTCGTATGATTATTTTGAAGATTAAATTCAATGTGTATGGGGCGTGTTCAGCACGATCGTGAAATGCTGTAAATATTCAATCGATCGTGGCCAATGTCCCTCCAGTGGTTCTTCCGTGGAGCCCTGGGGGTCATGGGCAGTCAGAATTCAAGACTGTCGTCCCCGCTTCATCCAGAAGAGCAGTGTGCTTTTTCTGTCTGTTTTCTCCTCTCTCTTTGTTTTTTGTTTCTGTTTTTGCTTTTTTACAAAATATATGTTTCACACTAAATAATAATAATAATAACAATAAGTTGGCAAACTTTTTCCATGAAGGGCCAGATAGTAAATATTTTAAGCTTTGCAGGCCACATGTGGTTTCTGTACATATTCTTCTGGTGCATTAGAGTTAGAGTTAGAGCCGGGATTGGGCTTAGACAGAGAAGGAGAGCATCTGTTACAACAGGATTACAACAATAATAAGGTAACTATTATAACACAGAACTCTCACCTGTGGACAGTGAACATCTCAGTGACTAAATACAATTAAAATTTATTTCTCAGGTGACAGTCAAGTGTGCGTTGGGGTTGGGGGACATCTACTCCACATTGTCTTTTGGGGACCCAGAATCTCCACCTGGTGGCCTCGTCACCTCCTAAGGCTGTGGAAACCTCCCCTGGGTGGGAGGAAAAGAGAGACAGGCCCACATTTAAGAACCGTGTAAAAACTACTCTTCGTTCAGGGGCTGCAGGTGACTGACCCTTGGCTGGTGTTGGCCCCCGGGCAGAGTAGCCCACTCCTGCATTAGGCCATCTCCTGTGCCCCCTCTGAAGATGAACCACTCCTCTGTGATAAATATTTTACTTTCTCCACCAAAGTAGCCCGGCTCCTCACTCTACAGCATCTCCTGCTATCTTTCATGTGATCATATTTTTCATATTTACAACTATTGTCAGATTAAGTGGGGGTTTTTTGTTAAATTTTATGTGTAATATTACACAGAGTTCTTTTGGAACATTTTTCATAAAGGTGGTGCATTCGTTTCCTAGAACTGCCGTAACCAAGTACCACTAGCTGGGTGGCTCAAAACAACAGCAGTTTGTTCTCTCGCCGTCTGGAGGCCAGAAGTCTGAAATCAGAGTGTCGTCGGCTGGGCCGATTCTCTCTCAGGGAGAATCTGATCCCTGCCTTTCTCTGGCTTCTGGTGACAGCCAGGATTCCTTGGTGTTCCTTGGCTCATAGACACATCACTCCAATCTCTGCCTTGATCTTTCACACGGCGTTCTCCCCGCGTCTGTGGCCGTCTTCCTGTTGGATTATGGCCACTCTAACGACCTCATCTTAACTTGGTTAAATCTCTAAAGACCCTCTTTCCAAATAAGGTCACATTCACAGGTACTAGAAGTTAGAACTTTGACCTATTGCTTTTGGGGACACAGTTCCGCCCATAACAGGTGATGAACAGCACACTGTTGCCTATTCATTCGTGTTAGAAGTGACGAGGACGGTTGTCCCCCAACCCGATGTTGTAGCAGAGATGAATAAGATAGAGGATGTGCCTAAAGTGCTTAATTTTTATCCCTCGTTGCAAATTGCAGAGAGAACCTTGAAGAATGTAGAGTTTTCCTTTTAAAAGTGTTTTTTTACAGACATGGATGGAACAGTGAACTAGAATATGTTGCACATTCTGTACCCTTCTACTTCCAACTTATAAATGTTGTATTTAAAATACCGGAACAGTGTGGCTTGTGGTTACTAACAAAATTAAAAATAAAAGCAAAAAGGCCCATAACATCCATGCCACCCTCTGAGAGAAATGCAGTTTGGTGTCCCGGACGAGAAATGGACTTTCTGGTGAATCCTCACCCCTTTCTGCAGTGGTCAGGATTTGCAAATCACTACCAGCTGGCTGTAATTCTGTCCTATTTTGAAACAGATGACTTAGACCGTTGAACCATCACTGGGGCTAAGATTTATTTTCCCCTACTTGGTCTAAGTCACAGAGATCCAATTTGCAAAGAAAAGTAGCAAAATATTTTTTGGGTGATCTCAACTCGCCTCTGCCGGTGGAAAACCTACAAATATCCCCAAAGTGGGGCCAGTGAATTGGGCCACTTCACTACCTCCAGTGTTCCAAAGCAGGACTCATATCTCTGTTCCAAAGTTCCGCAGAGCGTGTTGTCTTTGCACCTCTGCAGCGGCACTTACTGTGAGACTTAGTTCCCCTCCTAAAGTGCAAACTCTTTGAAATCTTGGTCTAGTGACTCCAGGTGGAGAGGAAGAACCCAGTAGGGAGAGAGAAACTTGAGATGCTGGAAAGGAAAGGAAAAACACAGGAGTGAATCCTTCAAGAACCAGGAAGGACGGGCCAAGGAACCAAACTGAAATGGTTTCTGCCCTGAGCAAGAACAACGAGCAATTGGGAATTTCACGCAAGCCAGCTAAGCCTGTAAGGGCTTCTGTTGGGATTCAACATCAGGTCTAGAACTCCAGTGAATGCGCCTAAGGCTAACCCTACACAAAGCTGTCAGCATAGGCAAGCTACTTAATCTCCCTGTGCCTGGGGCTTCTCACCTACATGATAGGATCAATAATTAAATCAACCTCATGAAATTACTGTGGGAATCAAAATCATAATAGATAAAAAGCACTGAGCTAGTTTGGCATACTGTTCCCTAAACTTCCCAAATTTATCCCATGGGAATTGTCATAACGTAGACTTGGGTTGCAGCCTGGGAATTTGCATATTTACTAAGCACAGTTAAGCAATTCTTACTTTCAGGGAAATAGGGGGAACAATGCTGTAGCAATACTAATGGCTCAGGGAAGGGCAGCTATTTTTATCAATATGCTGCTTTCATCATCATTAACATTATCATCATCATCAACATCATCACCAGGAATTCTACTTATAGATAGTATCAGGGAAAAGATTCAGCAATATTGGCAGATTTTGTAGCATAATTGAATCAGTTATCTTGACTTTGATCTTCTATGAAATCATTGTCACTGTTTGCTGAACCGATAGACTTGTAACCAACTCCTACTCACTTCCAGCTTGAATCTCAAGGCAATTATTTCAATTTTACTCTTATTTAGGTGAAGAGGAACCTTAACTTAGAACAATAACTAGGGTCTCACTCATAAGTTCAGTGGCCATAAATCTAATCCATGATTCATTTCCATTTTTATCCCAGGGATGAACAAGAAAGAGTCTGTGAAGTGCGAATTACCACATTTTGACTGGGGCACCCCAAAAAAGGAAAGAATCACGAGGTCATTGCCTTAAGGGAACAGTAAAAAATCTCCTTGCCCTGTACTGTCACATAGGGGCAGCTGTGCCCCTTTTAACTATTCAAACTATTATTTATCTGTTCTTCTTAGACATGCAAGACCAATGCTTTTTATAAACTCTGATTGCTTTAAGGGTTCTCAAAACTCCTTACAGTCAGTAACAAACATTTTAATTATTTTCTGTTTTCTGTGATGTAGTTTTCTTGGATTTTCCCAACACCCACACCTGACTCCTAGGAAGAAGAAACCAAATCATGTAATTCATTGTATTAATGCTTACTTCAGTGTCTAGCATAGAATTTCTTTCTAATATATCAGTAAGAAGATTCATGAACCAATAGCATCCAGCTACTTAATTTAAAGTCCTTTATTTTGGGTAAACCTGTCTAATCAGTTGACTGTGGCTGTCTGGTTCTTTCCATATTTGTTGTTAAAATAATAGTGGATTGCTCCAAGTGGGGTGGGGTGCCATTAAGATGGTACCTAAGGCCAGGCACGGTGGCTCACGCCTGTAATCCTAGCACTCTGGGAAGCCGAGGCAGGCGGATCACTCAAGGTCAGGAGTTCGAAACCAGCCTGAACAAGAGTGAGACCTCGTCTCTACTACAAATAGAAAGAAATTAATTGGCCAACTAAAAATATATAGAAAAAAATTAGCCGGGCATGGTGGCTCATGCCTGTAGTCCCAGCTACTTGGGAGGCTGAGGCAGGAGGATTGCTTGAGCCCAGGAGTTTGAGGTTGCTGTGAGCTA
>CAUYRT010012427.1:0-25775 GCA_963574885.1 Lepilemur ruficaudatus
GAGGAGCGGAATTAGGGGTCTCAATAGGGGAAAGGAATTCCTCAAAAACTGATTCATGTGATTAACTGTACACCTTGGTAAATTCACTGAAAATCATTTAATTGTACACTTAAAATGGAGTGTTGGTTGTACGTAGATACAGTGGGAGCACTATGTATGTACTCTATGGACTACTTTGACAGAGTAGATTTTTGAATGTAACAAGGTAAGTCAACTTGAGTGGTGATATGTTTTGGGAAATCAGCTCACTACAAATTGTGACTGTAAACATTGTACTGTAAAAAAAAAAAAAAAAGGAAAAGCTTTAAGAAGACAAGAGCCTTTTAAAAACCTGTGTTAGCTACCTAAATTTTACATTCTATCAAAATATACCGATTACAGCACGTTATGAATAGTTATTTTCAACTGTAATCTTACTACATTTTGTTTCTAAGCCAATTAAGTTATCAAAATATGATCTTTTTAATATGATAGCAAAGTAACTTTAATTTTAATTCTGAAGGATGATAGAACTAATGTGATAACATTGCTATGTCCATGAGGAACGTTTGTCTAAACAAAGCAGAAGAAAATAGGAAAATACAGGAGAGACCGGCAAACTCATTCTGCTAAAATGTAGAAACTGTCCTCAGTTTGGCTGCTTTGACCTGTAGGTTGAAAAATTACTGTTGCCAAAGTGATTTCGGTTTGTTCAATTTTAACGCATTTACTTCATTCCTTGAGTGTCTCTGTCTGTGGACTTCTCACTGAGTCGACACCAGAGCAGCACCTTACAGGGCTCTAACTGCATTTCTTAGTAAATTCTCTTCTCATTGGAACAAGTTAGAACTTAATCTGGTTTGTTAAAAAAAAATCACCTCGATTGATTTGTCTTCTTATAATACGAACTTGAACAGAATGAACGTTTGAAATCTTTTCCCTGGAAAGTTAACTTTACCTTTTTTTCCCAACTAATCAATTTGATGTACATAAAATAAGAGTTATCTAAAAATAATTAAATCTTTTCATTGAAATTAAAAACTAATTTGCTTTATTATTAACCGTCGCTTCTTAATCCACGCTCACATATTGATTCCTACAATGTGTCGAGCACTATATCAAACACATTACACGTCTGTAAATGTGTTCTTTGTGATTACTCTAAACAAAGAAACAGTTTAGAGTAACCCTCTGAAAGCTTCTATGTTGTAGATTGGAGAGAAAATGTCATGAGTATCCTCTGAAATAATTTGAAAGTAATTTGTTTTCATTAAAGAAAATAATAAAATCTAAGCAAATTAGGACATTGCTGTGTCCTAAAAAATAACAAAAATTCTTTATTCAATCCAAGCTCTAATTCAATTAATAATAATGCTTCAGTAAGAGCACAGTGATTAAATTTCTGAATGTATAAATAAGTATAAAAGAAATAATGAAAGTGAAAAATATATTACATGCTACATACAAGTGCCATGTGATATATAATGAAAGTGGAAAATATATTACATGCTACGTACAAGTGCCATGTGATAACACGGTGAGAACTAAATCCCTAGGGTGTACCAGGGACCTTTTGTGAAACGTTTCAGATCCTCTTGGAGCCTTCGGTGTCTTGTTCCAGCCGCCACTACCGTAACCAGCCACACACGTGAAGGTACACATGACAATAGCTCACCAAAACATTTCACTTTCCGCTCCATACTTTCTGTTGATGTCGTTAAATAAAGCCAGAGACTGACAGTAGCTACAGTGGTGAAAGCTTATGTTTCTATTGCAGCAAAATAAAGAACCCTCTCTTATAGAACCAGACTCAACTCTGAAGGCAGCCTGGGCAAGTGGGATTTATAACCAAGCAGCAGGGAGGGGTCCGCGGATAGAAAGTTTCTAAATGGAAACACCGGAAGGATCTCCGGCTAACCTGACCTAATACGGTTCTTGCGGAAGGCAAGCCAGGGTGATCAGGTATCCCCTGGGAGACGGTGGAATATGAGAAACCCGATGAGATATCAAAGGTGATCGGATACTGATGGCTGGGATTCTCACTCGGCTGACTTAGCAGATTCTTGCCCAAGGACAAGGACCAGATGAAAAGGGCTCAGAGAAGCCTGCCTGAAGTTTGGAGAGAGTGTTAGCGTATCAATAAATGTTCAAGATGCCTTGGGAACCTGATTAAAGGCCACGATTTTCAACCCAGAATAGAACTGAAGGAAAAGAAGAAACTTGCATGTTAAGACTCAGTCCCAAATATGAAAACTTTGTCTCATGCTGAAATAGAAGTTTGAATATTATCCACAAAACAATACTTTAATTAAAATTATAAGCTCTAATATTTAATTCCCTTTTGTCCTTCTTTAGTTATTCTCATAGCATTTGATATCTTCCTCAATTAAGTAGGATGTAACTATATGTGCTTTAATTTAATATCATTTGAATTCTGAATCTCCCGGCAAAATTATATTATCTATGAAACTGTTAACCAGGTAACATCTATGTAGATTTTATTACTATTAGAAAGTATAAACCATCTTTGGCTTTAATAAAAATCTTCCTTTAGGGACTAAAAAACTCCTAAACTAATAGAATATTTTTCATTTTAAATCACCACCCAGGAAGGACTATTTGATCATGATTTGAAAATGGCCAGAGACCTGAATTTCACTTTAATGCCACTTCTTAAATTGTTTATGCTGCTGTGATTGAAACTGGGAAGTGAATGAAATTGCATGACTGAAGTAGAATAAACTAGGGGAAAAGGTGTGAGCCTAGGCTTAGAGGTAGGATTTAAGAAAGCCTGTTGAATAATGAGAAAAGCAGGATGGCTGAAATAAAGGGATTATGGTGATAAGTACTGGGAGGCAGTTTTGGAAAAATAAATTAAGGTATATTGTGGAGGACTTGGGTATCCAGCTAAGTAACCTAATGAAAATGAGCAGATTGTGCCAGTTTCCAAATGCGAGACTGAGAGGAAGAATTCAGACAGACCTGGAGCAAAGCAGACTGGAAGGTGATGGCTGGAAGCAGAGAGATCATTGCCTCCGTGTGCAATCATTAGGGCTGACGAGGAATCTAATTTGGACAATGTCAGTATGAAGAGGTGTAAGAGAATAATTCAAAGCAATGAAATACCAGAATTTAAATAAATCAATATAAGAGATTTCAAAAAGAGAAAGGAATCTAAAGTGACCGACTTTGAGTCTGGGGAAATGAGAGGTTGAATGACCAGGAGAGTTAGAATCCATAGGAAAAGGAAAATTGAAGGTCGGGTTTGGAGGTTGGAGTGGGAAAGGTATGCGCGTGTGTGTATTTATGTGCAGGGAGAGATTAAAAAGTCACCTTTATTAAATGTGAAAATTATATATGAGATTATACAAATGAAAATATCAAGTAGACATTTCAAATGTAAAAATCAAATTTAAGAGACAGACCAGGAAAAATATTTCTTGCCCCTTCCTTCCTTCCTTCCTTCCTTGCCTCCCTCCCTCCCTCCCTCCCTCCCTCCCTTCCTTCCTTCCTTCTTCTTCTTCTTCTTCTTCTTCTTCTTCTTCTCTCTCTCTCTCTCTCTCTCTCTCTCTCTCTCTCTCTCTCTCAATAAAAGGATAGTTGGAATACCAAGGTAAATACATACCTTTGTGCTCCTTGCAGCATGAGAAGGATTAAATAGGTCCCTCAACTTACATTGATTGAGTTTCAGGACATGTTGTTAAGTATAAAAAGCTAGGCACAGAATACATATAAATCCTACTTCTGTGGAAAAAAATTAATAATTCCATCATTATAGAAAGTTCTATTGGAAAATGCTGATACAGAATTAAGGATAATGTTCAGAAGAAGAGATTTACAATAGGATATCATTGACAGATAAATACTTGGAATATTTAGGGAAAATGAAGAATCTGAGTACTTCAAAAGAAGAGAATCAGTGAAAAATGTTATTGGATTTTACATGAGATATCAGAAAAAGTGCCTCATAAAGTTACTAAAAAGCAATATATATAAAAATATATATACTGTATATATATACGAATTATTACTAATACTTATGCTTAGAGGGTGTTAGAGGCAGAGAAATCACGGAGGAGTAGAAAGCACCATCTTTACTAATTTAAATCCAATGAAAATAGACACAATATAATGCAAAAGCTAACTAAACGAAATTGTTGTTTTTAGAGGTATAATTTTAAAAGTTTAAATTGTGTGCTTTTATTATGGAAATTCAGGATGGACTCTGAGCTCTTCTTCTAGTGAAAAAAAAATTCTGGACTTGAATAGAGAAGAGGGTCCTATTTAGGCTTCATAGTCTTTCTTTCTGTGTATCCTGTTATTCAATGTCAATATGGACTTGTGACAAAATTTCCTCTGGATTTTGCCTATCCAGTGATTAAGAAACTATGTCTTGGAGATTACAATAATTACAGGGTGGTAAAATTGATTTTTATTTTTCAGTGAGCTGATTCTTACATTCTGCAACTATTTTTCATACTGGGTGCTTAGTAACAAAAAGCTCAGTATGGATTAAATAATCTCATTTAAAGACTAACATTTTTATGTTTTACTAAAAAATTTTAAACAATTTATAGTTCATTAACTGATAGTTTTTTGCTTTTTTAAAGCATATAAGTGTGATCCAAATATGTGTGTGCATAGGTGTTTGTGTGTTGCTTTAGTTAGGAAAGGAACTTGCATTCTAAAATTGTTTTAAGTGGATACTCAAAAATTGGAATTTATAAACAGAAAATAAAATTGTCATTTCTGATGCCAAGATGAACAATAGATATGTCCTCCATGGCTTTTCTTTTCCTTCTCTGCCCATCAATGCTAAACATACACAATGGTTGCTACTCTTTTCTTTTTTTGGTTGTCAAATTCTCATTTATGTGATTTTTTTTTTTTTTTTGGATTGAGTTCTTCTTTTGATGCTGATTCTTGTTATGTTATTGAAGAGACTACATTCTGATTTCCTGGGCCTCCTTGTCCTCCTTATATAGAGGTAATTCCAAATCTTTCTATTTAGTAGTTGAGATTGCCTAAATGTTGTGCCAGTAGTATGGTTATTGCCGCGAGTTCCATCTGTACATAGATTAGCTGAGATGTTAATGCTTCATACACCGTCATATTCCTTCAAGACAGACTCTCTCAAAGTGTACGTTCATGTTTAGTATGTGATCTAATGATCTGGTTATCTTGGCTGCTCAGTATTGTCTCTAGCTAACAATATAAAGAGAATATACAATACTTTTTCCACTACTCATTTTTTCGACCTCTATTTTAAATGAGCAAAACATACATTTTATATAGCCCACATGATTGGAACAAAAATTAAGATGTAAAACATCTTAGTAATATTTTTTAACAAATCTTCCTATTTTCTTATTCTAACCCTGATTTTCTTTTATGTGTAGTTAAATTAAATTCATCCAAATTTCTTTTCGCTTATTAGTAATAACTCATGCATCTGGGATCATAGCTTATAACTTCTGGCATCAGAGAGATTTAGGCTTCTCCTTATGGTAACAGCATATTTCCTGCTGCTGCTACAGATGAAACGCAGAGACCACAGCTGTGTGCTGCAATGAATTTCCCCCAATGGCTTTTTCCAATTAAAGGGGACATTTATAAACTCTTGACTGTTTCTCTTAAATTTACTTTGTTGACTCTTGAAGCTAGGCGTAATATTACTTCTAATTTGTTTTCAGTAATTAAGTTTACTTAATGCATCTTTCCAACAAAATATTAGCCAGCCTTTGAGATAGCCTACCCTTTCTAAAAAGAAAACATGGCTCTATCCACAGACATTAGCATTTAAATTTATCTTAACCAAGCTTATATAGTTTAAATGAAAATAATGTTAATTTCCACAATGTTCAACATGCACAGTAGAGTGATGGGGAATTACATCATAGGTATTTAGGTAATGGGCATCTCTTGCTGGCAGAAGAATAAGTACTTTTCCAAATTTTAGATAAAAACTAGTAGAGGATTTGGACCCCTTAGAGAACGTTTTGGGAAATAGTCCCTTCTAACTAATAAAAATGATACACCTCATTCTCTCTTCCTAAATATATTTATCATTAATGGTAATAATTTAGATTTATGGGCCTTCTAACTGGTGCATACCATTTATTCACTAAGGAACTTTAAACAATCCTTATCAGGAAAATGGGTTAATAATGCCCACCTTGCAGAACTGTAGTTGAAAAGATTAAAAATGACAATTTTATGAGCCACCCAACAGAAACCCTGAGGATTATGCACAGTAAACGTCCTCTCCCTTTCCTCGCCACTAACACTTGCATTTCAGGGCAGATACAAAGTTATGCATAAGCTTAACAGGAAACATAAAAAAAAAAAAAAAGCTGCTTCCCCAAACAATAACACTCACGTCTACCCACAAGTTTGAATTCATCTTCCGGTCGCCCGCTAGATCGTACGTTCTGTGACGGCAGCTTTAGTGCCTTAGTCTTTTTGTGGTTAGGAACCACTCTCTAGCGCAGACCCTTACAACATACAAGGGCAATAAAATATATTCCCAGAATTAATCAAACTCTCACACCCAGAGTGCTTTTGAATATTAATTTATACATTTATAACTGTAATAACAAGCAAGGCTATGGGTAAACACAGGAAGTATGGACCTCCCTCCAGAATTGTTGCATTACATTTCTGTCTCTAGCTCAGCTGTCCTCCTGACAGCGCTGGGAGCATCCTCTGAGACATGCCCACTTTGCAGGTGCTTTAGGACAGGGAGGGCAAGTGTGGCGCAGGTGCCCCCACCACTCCCAGCAGCACTCTTGTAC
This sequence comes from Lepilemur ruficaudatus, assembly GCA_963574885.1. Taxonomy (NCBI): domain Eukaryota; kingdom Metazoa; phylum Chordata; class Mammalia; order Primates; family Lepilemuridae; genus Lepilemur; species Lepilemur ruficaudatus. Next base: position 6,774 of record CAUYRT010012427.1, read on the forward strand.
CTACGCCTGGTGAAATTTTCATCATCTTCCTCACCTCAGCGCGTCAAGCAACCGCTAGCAATTGTTTGTATTTGTCTCCATGTCCTCAAGGATCAAAAACCGAGCTGCTCATAACCTATATCCAAATGATTATTTCTCAGAGGTCTAGAAACTGTGGGATTAAATGTCAAGGACATTATGTACTTGTCTTAGTCCGTGCACGCCGCTGTAACAGAATGTCTTAGACTGGGCTAATTTGTAAACAGTAGAAATTTATTTCTCACGGTTCTGGGGCTGGGAAGTCCAAGATCAAGGCGTTGGCAGTGACACATGTCTGGTGGGGCTCCGTCTCTGCTTCCAAACTGGTGTCTTCTTTCTGCACCCTCCTCTGGGCAGGAATGCTGCATCATCATAAGTCAGAAGAGCAGAAGGGCAAAAAGGGCAAAAGGAGCCTGGCTAGTTCCTTCCAGCCTTTACAAGGTCACTAACCCCATTCGTGTGGACATAGCCCTCATGGCCCAATCACCTCCTAAAGGGCCCACCCTTCAATATTGTTGCTTTGAAGAGTAAGTTTCAACATGAATTTTAGGAGGGATGCAAACATTCAAAACATAGCTAAAACTAAAAAGTCAACCTGCTATCTACCAAGAGACCTACAATTCTGCCCCAATTTTATGATTTGTAAGGTGAAAAGTCTGTCAACACGAGTTGAGCTTCATCGTGTATTAGAGTATCTTTTGATTCCTTGACTGAATCTCCAAAGCACACCTTCAGTCTGGCTTCCTGTAGAACTTGGAATGCACCCTTTCATCCAAAGCAGTCTCTGTATGGCTTTGATCATGGAATAAGAACAACCGAAGCCACTCTTGGGTTAAATTTTAGCTTAATGACCCAGTTACATTTATCTAAAGGGTTTATTAAGAGTCCATACCATTAAATATTGGAGCATTTTTTGCTGGTATCTCCATCCAAGCACAAAGGCAAGTTATTGAAAATTGGTTCAGATTACCTAATGTGTTTTTTCAATTACACTTTAACAAGTAATTACATACCTAGTTCATAGTCCATGAGCAGTAACAGTTGGAGAAGCTCTGTGAGCTGTAAATTCTTCACAAGACACTTTCCCTGCCCACAGAGAGAAGAGATCATTTCAACGGGAAGGGTAAATCATATGTTCATGAAATATCTAGTGGAAAGAGCTAGAAAAGGGGATATGTTATCTCTGTATCTCTATATTCTTGATCATCCCACTTAATGAGAGTGTATAGAGAGAGGATTAGATAAGTCATTCCCATTGTAAAAATACCCCAGGATCTAAAATGTCAAACAGAATGTCTTATTTTATTAAACTGATTTCTGTGATTGATGGTAGTAACTATCTTATATATAATCCTTAGAAAATATTATCTGTCTTACCCGCTTAGGCATGGAAAAACTGATCAGCTTGTGACTATTTAACAGGAGTTGGTTTTTTCATTGCCGATATACTTGAAGAGATGCCAGAAATATATTCAATCAATGGAGCCAATTTGCTGCCACCCTTCTGACTTGTTAGGTGGCCTTAGGGTGAGTGTCTAAGTGTTCTGCTATCATATTTATATTCTGCAAATAAAAACCCTTGCTGCTTCCCTTGGACTTTGTGATCATTTTCTTCTTGACAGTTCAACAGTTGAAATCCTCCCTAATTTCACTTCTTAAAAACAGAGAATTCCTTCTGTGTTTTTGCCACCTGTACTGATTTTTCAAAAATAAGTAACAAAATGAAAATGAGCTCACTCTGTCTACTCCCGTGACCTGTGAGTCTGCTAGTTCAAATATACAGGTTAACTCCCTGCAAACAAGACTCTCTTCTTCTAAGACAATAGCGTTAATACTTCTTAACCTCCTCAGCAAACGAGCACCTTTTAAAATTTTGAGACCATTTTTTAAAAATTTCTCGAACATACCTTGAGTACCTCCTTGTGCCAGGTATAGAAATAGACAAAGAAACTTCAGAGTCGAATAAGTCATGATAGAGTCCCCAATTCAAGGAGTTTACATTTTATCCAGTGGAATGTGAGGAGTTGGGAGGGTTCTACAAACAATTTTAAAACAAGTTTAGATAATTTACATAGAAGGGTGAGTAGTAAACTGGAGTTTGTGGGGAGAGCAGTGCCCAAGTCTGGTTGTTAAGGTAGCAGACCAATGGGCAGTGTGGGGTAAGAATGCCCAGGCCTCAACACAGACAGTAGACTTGAGGATAGAAAAGTCTTTGGACTTGGAGATATATTTCAGAGTTGAATAAACAGAATTTTTGTGATTTCTTGAATGTAATGGATATTGATAACAAGAGTAAACAAATATATTCAAGGGCAATAGGCCAATTAATTAGCAATTATATGGAAATAAATTCAGCCTTTTTCAGCTGGTGGTAGTTAGCAAACCACAGGTGTTTCCTATAAGCTTTGTCTTCAAAAACCTGCTAATGGGCTGCTGAAATCACTACTATTCTTAACATCCTCTATGAACATTAAGGAGGCATTTATATAATAGGGTAAAGTCTTTTATTATATGGGAGGCATAATGTTCAGAGATTAGGGTATCTGAAATCATTACCACTACTCATGGACAAAAAGTGAGTTTGAATCCAAATCTGAATCCAGAATGTGAAGGAAATATCAAGGCAGGAAAAAAAAAAAAAGTCAAGAGAATTGGAAAAGGCAGTTATGATAATTGATGAAGCTAAAATTTTAATAGGATTATTCTAAATATAACTACAATTTTAAGAAAATATTCTAAGATGTAGACTTTAACAGAAAATATAGTACATTTTTAAAAATAATCAAGCTTTCAGTTTTGATGGTAGATTTTTTGAAACTTAGTGTTCTGCATTTATTTTTTTATATGTCAGCTTTCTCAGTGGCTGCTTTTTCCCCTCTCTACTCCATATATGTTTATTGTTATTATTCGCTGAGATAATATAAATAAAAACAGCATGGCAAGTAACAGGTTTACTGGATGGTTTTGTTGGCACAGATTTAACAGGGCACTGATTTTGTGGGAGACACTGGATAAATACCTTTCATTCTGCCCCCTTTCCCACATTTTAATGTGTTCTTAGATCAGCTGCAAGAAGAAAATAGGAGCTCCTTCACAGGAATTTTAACTTGGATAAATAACAGTGGTTAATAAATAAAAGCAGCCTGACATTTATACCGAATCTCACTCTATTTATGATTTTTGGCTTTATTTCAGAAACCACCTGGCTCGCTCCTTCTGGGAGGATGCTGTCTCCTCTAAGCTTCAGCTCTTATCTTTTTTTACCTGATGTAAGAGGAATTTTCTGTGCTTCAGTTCATTGCAAAATGTGCATCTCTCTCCCATGAACATCTGTCTGAGTTGCTTCTTGCCCTGCTGCTCATCGGGGCTGCCTGGTGTATTTCCAAGAGGAAGAGTTGTGGCTTCCTCTTGCTGTTTATTGCAGACAGTGAATTTAGGTTACAAACACCTCTAATGTGCCAAGAATCTTAGAAATTTCTCCATTAAAAATTTTACATGTTGACTTTTGCAGAATATGATAGCTGTGGACTGAATGTGTGGGCTCTTCCAAAAGTTATATGTTGAAATCCTAACCCTCAATGTGAAGGTGGTAGGAAGTGGTGTGTTTGGTGATTAAGTCATGATGGCAGAGGCCTCGTGAATGGGATTTTTGCCTTTATAAAAGGGACACTGCGGAACTCTCTTGTTCCTTCCCTGCTGTGAGGACACAGGGAGACAATGGCCATCTGTGAGCCAGGAAGTGGACCCTCACCAGGACCCTGGATCTGCCATCATATTATCTTGCGCTTCCTAGCCTCCAGAACTGCGCGGAATAAATTTCTGTTGTTTATAAGCCATCTATGAAATTTTTATTGTAGCCGCCCAAATGGACCAGGACAATGGCATAGAGCAGGACTTCTCAAGACGGAAAATAATCAGAGTTATAGACCACATTTTTGGTTACATACTATGAGGCTCATGTAAACTTTCCACTGTAGCCACAGTAGTGGAGTGACTATACTGACAGCTCTAATTAATGCTCTCCCTGCCTCCAACATTTTCCCTGCGACTTTTAATTGCCTCACATTTGGAATCTGGGATAGTATTTACTTTGACCAACAGAATAAAGCAGAAGTATTGTCCTACCATTTCTGAACCAGGGCCTCAAAGGGGCTCACACACTTGCACGCTCTCTGTTCAACCCCTGCTTGTGCCATTATGACAAACGTGGGCTAACTTTTTGGAGAACGTGACACCCTGTAGATCACAAATGAGAAATCAATGCCAAGGTCATCCTAGATTAGCAAGTCCTCAGTTGACCTTCCAGCTGCCCACCGAAAAATAATAATAAACAAGCCTAGCCAAGATAAGTAAATGGAGCTTATGGATCAGTAGTACCCACTGCTAACGCATATTTATGCACACAAAAATATTTATCGTCACATGCCTTTGGAGCTTTCTGTCAGGTTGTTGTACAGTGTTGCTATGGGAAACGATAGTTCATAAAGAGACTTAATGAATACTAAATATCACATAAGGTCCATGACAGTATGAGCCTTAAGAAAATTGACTTTACATTTTAAGACTTGTGTATCAATAACGCTATTGCTAAACCCCAAAACTTCCTCTTTCGTCTGTTTTGTGTCTCTCTAAGAGTCTCTGTGTCGAGTGGGGCTGAGGGTATGGAGAGTGCGGCATCTGTGAGCTCTTCATCAGCTGGATGCTCTGGCCTTTGTTGACACCATTTACTTCCCGATCTCCAGGGTTTTAATGTCCATGCCAGTACCTTGCTTTCCTATTTTCCCTTTAACATGCTTATTTTCATGGATTATTTTATAGCCCATGGGCTTTTGGACAAATTGTTACTAGCTAGATTTAGCTCAGAGGAGCCCAGAGACACTTGTTAAACTTTCCTCTTTATTCTCCATAAAGTCAATCTAAAGAGCAGCAGATATTATTAGGTTTATAACTCGTATCAGCAAAAGTAAATACAGTTGACCCTGAACAATGTGGATTTGAACTTCCTTTGTCCACTTATTGCAGATTTTCTCCTTATAAATTTCGTAATCATGTTTTCTTTTCTCCAACTTACTTTATTGTAACACTACAGTATACACAATACATAAAACATACAAACTATGTGTTAATAAATGTTTGTGTCACTGGTATGGCTTCCAATCAACAGTAGTCTGTTAGTAGCTATGTTTTGGTGGAGCCAAAAGTTATATGGGGGTTTCTGACTGGGTGATGGGTCAGCATCCCTAACCCACGCATTGTTCAAGTGCCAGCTGTACTAAACATATTTGAAAATCCAGACCTAAGTCATCTTCATTGTATTTTCAAGCCAATATAATTGAGAAAGATGCCATTATATTTTTGAGTCAGTAACATTTTACTGAAGAACTATGTGTAAGACACCATGTCATCAGTTAAAAAATTAAGCATTTTAGACCAATGAAATCTAACCCCCTTAAACGCTGTCGCCTTAATTATTCTAAAAGACTTTATTTCTTATCATATGTTTATCTTTAAAAGTTCTACAAATGGAAAAATCATAATAGTATATGGAATGATAGAATTCTACCTCTGTTAGTCTTAAGAGCAATGAATATTTTTACACCGGAATTACTGTACACTCTGTGGATTCTCAATAAATACTTGAATGAATGATTTTTAAGTTAAACTTTACTAGACATCATTATTAGATTTGAGTTTGGTTGTAGGAGTAACATTTACTAGTGTAACCGTGGTAGTAGAAACTCCTTTGTCTGTACATTGGGGAGGGGAAGGTTAGAGGAATTGGTGTTATCATGTTTCCAGATGGTTTTTCATCTACAGGGTGACTTTTTTCCCTTGCTACGCAGTAGTCCACTTGAGGGTGTATGCCAATGCTCATCCAGTGATTACTGTTCAAATAGAAAATAGATGGCCACATAACCACCGTCATGCAGTGTAACTATAAAATAATGTTCACTGGGGAAAAAATTAGAAGTAGAGAAGTAGCTTCTATATATAACCTTCAAGCATTTATTATCCAATGGAAATGTGCTTAGGCTGGTAATATTTGAACTCGATATACCATGGAAAGAATTCCAGTAAAGGGACCCTATCTCCATAAGTGTAGATATTTGTAGTAATAAAATATTATGAAACATATAAGTGAATATGCAAAAACAGAGCTTCCCAGGAAAGGAAATGGGTGTATTTCCCTGGCTTTTTCTTTCTATATTGAACTCAAACTTTTAGCTTGGGGCAGTAGATGACGTAACTTAAGTGTGCGGATTGCCTAACACGGCAGGAGGCATTAGGTTATGAAATGTCTCCATTTGTTTTCATACCAGACAGTGTGCAGCTTACATGATGTTTTCCTTTCTTCATGTTTACCGTAAGCAATCCTAAGCCGAGGATATCCTGCCAAAAGCATTTCATAGATGAGGACTTTCCAGCAAATAGCATGAGTCTGTTCAATAAAGTCAGTTTTCAGCATGTTTGTCAGGAGATTAGACTGAGTGGCTACTTCCCCTCCATCCTGCTGGAGCATCAGTGTAGTAACGACAGGGAAATGGGTCATTAGGCCATTGTTAAATTCTTTCCTTCTTATTTATCACCTTCCTTCTTACCCTTTACCCAATGTCCATGCTTTATAACACAGATCTCTTATCTAAAACCTTAAGTAATATGTTTTTTATAACTTCATGTGAGATGGCCAAGTCTGTATTTACAAAATGAAGAGGAAACTTTGCTCCATATTCATTGAGGACTAAGTAATCTAGTCGGTGCTAGAGGCTAATTTTCTCTCTATATTCTGTAGTTTACTAAACGTGATTGTTTATTAACTATATATTCAATCTACATGTTCAACAACATGAGCCGAAAACTATTAATACAGTGTTTCTGGAATATTTTCTAATCCTCACAATAACCCTGTTAGCTAAATATTATCATGCTAATTTTCTTTTTGAGGACATTGGGTCACAAAGAGAATAAATTACCTTATTACACATCAGACAATTCATAAATGAGAGAAAACATTTTGAAACCAAGAAACTTGATTCCAGGCTCTTTGCTTTTAATAATTACACTAAGGATTTGTGTATGATGTCTAAGAATTTTAAGGGATTTTATAATGAAAATAAAACTTTTAACCATAAAGATGAATAAAATACAATATTCATGAAGCAGAATATAATATATTAGGTCCATCTCAGTAGATGTTTGCTGCATACTTGAAACATTTCTTTGTGCCTCTCTAGACCCAGAAATTTATTTTTACCAGTTGCTTTCGGTGGAGAACCCAGACGTGGAATTTAGAGTTTTTGCTGTATTATAATTAGCCACATGAGGGTTCTAAATCATTCTTTTCCATCGCTTGCCTCTAAGAAAAGATTGCCCAGTTGATTGGTTTGTAAGGATTTTAAGAAATTTTTTTTAAAAAATTTGTCTTAAATTCTTCAATAATTTAAAACATAATAATGTTAGAACAACTTTCTCATTTGTTTTATTAAGAGAAAATTAAATTATTCTCATGAATAATAGACATATCTGATCCTGAAAATTATGGCTTTTATGTTTTAATAATGCTTAGCAGCTAAGCTTCCACATTATGTGATACATATAGTAAGAGTTTATATAAAATTTTAAATTTTTAAAGTTTTTTTAAAGTTTTAATTATTGTGAATACATAATAATTATACTACATAAAAAATTAAAGACCAAAAAAACTAAAGCTGTAAATGTAGAGTAAGGCTTTCAGCTGCATAATTGCTTTGAGGTTTAATTCGTTCCACAACTTATTTTTTTTCTATTTGATCAAAGCTTCATGCTCAACTAAAATAATCATCAAATTTCCCTCATGGATATGTATGCTAGCGTCAATGATGAAGTGGGGAACAAGCAAACATATAGCCTGTTTCATTTACTCATCTGAAAATAAAAAGATAAAGGTTTTTTTCTTTAAAATATTTTATGTACATTTGCTTTTTTTGTTTGTTTGTTCATTGGATTTTTGGTCCAGGAAGTTTATAGAAGATACTTAGCTTTACTCTGAGTCCATCTGAAGTAAAAGACTAGAGAAGTAAGGATGCTTCAGCAGAAAAACTTACAATAATGTTGACTGTTCAATCACCAGTCATACATTAAACTGGACCATGGCTAAAACCCCTGATGTGGAGAAGATAGATACTACATGTGGTCAATGACAGACGGATGCTTAAAAATGAGTAGAGGTTTACCACTGACTAATAAGTTTCAAAGCAGTAAAAGTCACAGGGGATGTCTGATGCTACAGTTGAAAATAATTCCTAAAAAATATTGAAATCCTTCAGCAAGATTATCTTTAGTCATTCCCGTTTAGTACATGATGAATCTCCAATATCAGGTCAAAGTGATTTATTATCAGTTCAAAGGACAACCATTCTGGTTTGCCTTAAAATTTTTACCTGATGGCTTTCTGGTTTGCGTTAAGCTTGACAATTTCTTTTAGGTCTTGAGCCTCTGAATCTGTACCAATATGCTAATACCTTAAGTGCCAAATCAGTAGCAGGAAGTTACAATGCACTAGAGTGGGTATTGCATTTCTGCTCTTAGCATCTTTTTCTGGGACTTTATCTGAGGTGTATTGAATGATGCAAGTATGTATTTATGCTCAGCTGAACACCAGACTTAATCTTTTCTGCTGGTTTTTTTTTTCTTTGTATTTGGTGAACCTCTTTAAACTGAGGAAGCCAATCTTTCTCCACTGTCAAAATCTTGGCTAAGTGAAGAAACAAGTCATGCCTCCAGATAATGGGGAATTTAGATGTGGCTACTTCTCAGGTGAACCCTAATGTGAACCATGGACATTGGATGTTCAATTTTATTGTGAACCTAAAACTGCTAAAAATAAATTCTATTTTTCATGAAGTCTAAAAAATAAGCAATGCACTAGTCTCCCAAATGCAGAAAATATTGCATCTCTCATTTGAGGTACTCAATATTTTTTGAATGAATGAATGAATAAATGAATGAATGAATGAATAGGAATTTTCCACTGAGCCGATTGGGGGAAATGACATAGAAAAATGAAGGAAAACATGCACCACAGATCAGACTTGTGAATTGAGGGTGAAGTTTAAAATATTTATTAAACATTATTACATGAACACTGACTGATCAGAATGGACCTGGGACTAGTCAGATTAAATATCGACCAAACTACCAAACCAGTACATACCAGCTGAGTATCAACCTAGCAGAGAGGAATGATGTTTCCTGATAAGCCAAATTATTTTATGAGGATAAAGTATGTGATAGAATGTAGGAAAATGAAAATTGATTGAGTTTCATGGTTAGAGAGCTTTGTAGAAGATGCTAAGAGGTGCTATCAGTAGCTGTTATCCTCTTATCCAGATGCTAATGAATTTTGACATTTAAGAAGAAGTTTGCTCTATAGTTTTACATGTTCCCCATGCTCTTATCAGAAAGAAGAATTGAGAAAATCCCTCTGAGTTGTGCAGGTATTAATGGCTTAAAAAGCCATATCTTCTCTGCTATTATAGTTGGAGACTTTTGGATTGACAGTAATAGAGACCCAACTTGAACTCACTTAAGCAAAAGGAAACCTTTTTTGTAATAGGATACAGTGATGCTTCCTAGAATCCAAGGACAGAGAGGCAGCTGGGCCTCAGAAACAATTAGAAATAAGCCATCACATCTCTCCATCTTTCATATTTGCTTCTCGCTGCTTGACTACTTCATTTTTCATCTGCAGATAGGCTGTTTCCAAGAATAACAGCAGAAAAATAGCAGCCACCAGGGTCTCTTGAGTTTATATGCCGTTGCTTCAAGCAAAGCGCCAGAATCCCTAACTCCAAATTTACGTTTCTAGAGAATATCACTGATTGGCCCAGGTGTATTAGCTTCCTGACCCTGGATCAATTATATAGAGCCAAGAAGAGGTAATGCAATATGGATTGGGACAGGAACTCTATAGTAAATGAACAATTGAATATTTCCAGGAAGCAGGCTCACACTTTCTGAGCCTCTAATGTGGAAGTTAGAATCATAGCTTCCCAGAAATGGGTTGATGGTAGATATCTACTACAATTGTACTGTATGCCTCTAGGTTTTATTATCAACATCTGATAAAATGTCTTGCATTTAGCAGATGCTCAATAAATATTTACTATATTGGTATATTTTTATCCCTATTCCTTCACTAACTGCAAACAGCAAGCACACTGGTAAATGGTGAATATGATGGGTGGCAATATAGTGTAATGCTTAAAAATGGAAGGCTGTTGCCAAGACTTTCTGTGTTCAAATCCTGCATTTGCTTCTTAATAGATGTGTGATCCTAAACAAGTAATTTGTTTCTCCACACCTTAGTTTTCTTCTCTGTGCAGTGGGCATTATTGCACTAATACTTCACAGGTCTGCCACGAGCATTACCTGAGATGACTCGTGTGAAACACCTGACAGGTTGCAAGAGTCCAGTAAATGCCAACTGGCTTTGTAATAAAATAGTCTCTAGATGTTTTAGTGAATAAACCTACCTGTAAAAAATAAGAAATCAATTAAGCCTTATTTCATTTAAATTATATTGGCTATTATAAAACCTTAATAATAATTTTCTTTTAGGAGACAATTGAAATGAATATAGATAATGCTAACAGCAACAGGATGAATTTTTTCTGAAGTTATTTTCTAAACTTTGGGTCTAAACGAATTGATTAAATTTAAAAAGCACTGACTAGGAAAGTGCAATTTGAACTTATAAATGGATAGACTTGAAATTGATAAAGTAACAATACTTTGGGGGGAACTGATATTAGAGGAGAACAAGATTTGTGAACAACTTTTATTTTTAATGCTGCTGGATTATTTTTTTGTTTTTTCTTTAGTGTTTTGTTTTTGTCTGAGTTTTACACAAATGTCTGTTTGGGGACAGTTTATGCTGGAGCACACTACATCTTTCCAGAACTCATTTTCAACTTCTTGTACTTCTTAGTTGAAAATACTGAGAAAGATCAATAGGAGGAACTATAACTTTTACATGGAAGAGGTTATTATGATTCACATCTCCCTTTTCTTTTAGAAGAGTCAGTTCTAAAAAGCTATTTTGGGATTTCTACTCTCAGTGCACCACAGGAAAGTCAACTTTAGGAAAGTTACAAAACCACCTATAGTCATTACTTTTTCAGGATCAATAATTCAATTGGTACTTCAAAATTTTAATGACAGATGGTACCCAGATCCTACAGGGCTAATAAATCTTTACCTTTGTGCTCCATTCAGATTGCTTGATGAGATCCTGAATATCTGTACCCAAATGTCTTTGCATAAAGTTTGTTTGAAATTGGACAATCCAGGGTCATTGGCATATTGTTCAATGGACAGTGGAAATGTCTATCTAATTGACATGCCCAATGAAGTGTATAGTCTGGTGCTCCACATGGCCAGAACCTTAAAGACTTTGGGTCATTAGGAATAGACGGGTTAAATGAGCACCATGCTTTCAGAATCCTACACTTTAAATGGGGAAACAGAGAAGATGCATTTTAAAGTATTTTAATTGAGGCTTAAATAGCTACTGACATTAAAAGGAAGACTCAGAGTAGGGTTGGGCCCAAGTAAGGACTCATTGATTTGATAAAATGATTGTGCAGAAGAAAGAAAACGCTCTTGACAACTTTCACTAACTGTCTTACTATGTGGATTTTGCAGATTTGGTCAGAAAAATAATCAACTCAAGATATTTCAAAAAGGAAGGAATTTAAAAATGAAATTAGTGCTTATAAAATTATTGGCAGGATGGGGAAATTCACAACCAGCCTTTAAATTTGCTGCTATCGGGGTCGTCTTCATAAATTCTTTGCCTAGGTTGATGTTTGTAAGAGTTCTTTCCAACATTTTCTTCTAGAATTCTTATGATTTCATGCCCCAGGTTTAAGTCTGTTCACCATCGTGAGTTGAAGCATTCACAGCAACAACAAAAATAGATAAATTGGAGCTGATCAAATTAAAAAGCTTCTGCACTGCCAAGGAAACAATCATTAGAACAAATACACAATCTATAGAATAGGAAAAAATATTTGCATGCTACATATCCGATAAAGAGCTGATAACTAGAATCTATGTAGAACTCAGAAAAATCAGCAAGAAAAAAATCAAACAACCCCATTAAAAAGTGGGCAAAATACATGAACAGAAACTTTTCAAAAGAAGATAGACTAATGACCAAAAACATATGAAAAAATGCTAACCTCTGCATCAGGGAAATGCAAATCAAAACCACAATGAGATATTATTTAACTCCAGTGAGAATGGCTTTTATCAAAAAGTCCTGAAACAACAAATGTTGGTGTCGATGTGGAGAGATAGGAACACCCATACACTGCTGGTGGGACTGCAAACTAGTACAACCTCTACGGAAAGTAGTATGGAGATACCACAAAGAATTACAAGTAGAACTACCGTTTGATCCAGCTCTCCTACTACTGGGTATTTACCCAAAGAAAAAAACATATTCTATAAGAAAAATACCTGCACTCGAATTTTTATAGCAGCACAATTCACAATTGCAAAGACTTGGAAACAACCCAAGTGCCCATCAGTACATGAGTGGATTAATAAAATGTGGTATATGTATACCATGGGGTACTACTCAGCGACAAAAACAATGGTGCTCTAGCACCTCTTGTATTATCCTGGATGGAGCTGGAGCTCATTCTGCTAAGTGAAGTATCACAAGAGTAGAAAAACAAACACCACATGCACTCACCATTAAATTAGAACTAATAGATCAACACATGTGTGCACATACGGAAATAACATTCATCATCATTTTTATTGCTGTGTAACAAATTACCACAAATAACACTCATTCCTTAGCTACCAGTATTGCGGGTCAGAAGATCAGTGCAGCATGGCTAGGTTCTGTACTCAAGGTTTCATAAGGTGGGCTGAGTTCATGTCTGAAAACTCAAGGTCAGTATATGCCCTTGATCTTATTTATGTTGTTGGAAGAATTCTTTTCCTGGTAGTTGTAGGTCTGAGGTCTCCATTTCCTTGGGGCTATCTGTTAGGGGCTATTTTCATCTCCTAAAATGTCTACATTCCTTGCAGCACATTCAAAGAATCTCCCTCACATTGGATCCATCTCACATTTTGAATCTCTGAATTCTCTGGCCTTTAGACCCAGCTTTCAAAGGGCATATGTGATTAGGTCAGGCCCACCAAAATAATCTGCCTACTTTAAGGCTAGCTGATCTGGGACCTTCATTCATCTACAAAATCTCTTCATAGCAACATCTAGGCTAATGTTTCATTGAGTAAGTGGAAGCAGTTGTAGGTACTCTGGGGCCAAAAATTGGGGGGATTATTTTAGAATTCCACCTACCACGTAGCCTGGAGATGACCAAAATAATCAGAAGCTGTAAAAATATGAATTCAGATTATCCTAATGTCAATCTTTGAAGTATGGAGCACATTTGTGACCTATAGTTTAGCAATTGTTGAGGATCACTTGCTATGAATTCTCTAATTCTCTGTGCTAATCTCATTTTCAGCCTTATTATTTTCTTAAGCTTATCTTCCTTTAATCTAAATTCCATCCCTATTTATTTTTTCTCTGTATTATATATAAGCATTACGGTATCTTTTGTGGAAAGAGGTTAGAGAATACCTGCATTCTTGAAAAAGGGCTTTGTTTCCATGATTTCATTTTTTTGAGATAATATAAAAAGTTGTGGTCTTATCAAAAGGAAAAAAAGTCATAAAAAGAAAGTTGGAAAGGACTAGCAGGTAGTTTCTTTGGAAGTAAAAATACATAAAGGCTGTTTAGCAAAGGATACAGACTGGGATTCTCTCTCGAAGCTCTTTGCAATTGAGATAAATATTTACTTAGTTGGCATAATTCAGCTATTGGCTTTACTGGAGGAATGGATGGTACCGGAAAACCATTTTATTTCTAGGAAGTCCTAGAATTCCATTAAGATAATTATTAACTGTTGAGTAATAGTTATCAGAGCTGCAATAAAACATAGTCAATTAAAATATTTGAAAGTTTATATGCAGTGGCTTTATAGTGCCTAGAAGTTATGTGAATATTAACAGAATAAAAATGAAATAAATATGAGGTTTTTCAAAAATGCACTAAACATATGCCATGTAGCTTTCAAGGGAAGGGCAAAGGAAGCACTGCCTTTGAGACCTTGAAATGGTTATTTATTCCATAAAAACATTGAAATTATATTTCGGCTTACAGTGTCTAGTGTCTTTTTCAATTTAAAAATCACAAAACTGCATGCCTCAGTAACACTGCTCTATTGAAATTAGATACTGTGAAATTTTCAAGTTGTAGGAGAGTTTGTGATTGATGGATGTGCAAGGCATCCATCATCTGTCCATAATGCTCCACCTTTCTTCATTTGGAAGTAGAATCGTAGCAGGCATTATTATTGTAGCTGGTAACTTTAGGGGAAAAAAATGAACTTAGGATTCCTAAAAGTAGTTATGTACTTAAAAATATAAACACTGCAAAAAAAATCAATTGGGTTTTCCAAATGCATGCAAGCAAAGAGAATATATAACTCCCCTAATAATGTCATGTGTTAGTGTATGTGTTTACGGATGGAGAGAGAGAGAGGGAGAGAGAGAGAGAGAGAACACATGCTTAACATTGGTCTATGTGTCTGTAAATAAGATGAATACTTAGAAGACATCCTTAATAATATTTCTGTTTGGTCAAGCCATTTGTCAAAACAAAAGCCTTCTTGTGTGGGTGATGTATGGCCTTTTTTTTTTTTTTTTTTTGAAGATGGACTTAGATAGTGGGAAAAATTCATGCTTTGATATGCCACACAGCACTATCTGGATATACATTTTTTTAAATCTATTTCCTTTGAGAGTTAACAGAAGAGAAAACATACATTCTGAGGAAAATATCTATTATTTTTGAAAAAATCCTCTCTTCAAGTAAAACATAAATATACCAATGGGTGAAACGTTTTGTTTTTTCTTTTTGGCAAACATCAGACCTTCACAAAGTTGTTACTTCTATTTCAAAATAAATAATTACTGACAATACCATTTCTTCCGAGTAATGACCGCAAATGCTTCAGGTGCATGGATATGTATTTTTAAATCTATTATTGATTGATAATTACATGGCAAACTTAAAATATCAAATGAGCCACGTGTGAACATACATATATTCTACAGATGTTTTCAGGATTTTAAAATATTTAATGTAATACATATTGGACATTGGAGGCAGAGAACTTGTGAATATCAGGCAGGAATGAGGGGTCTGGGGTGTCACTGTGAACTCTGTCACTAACTGTCCAGCTTTCAGCAAGTGGCTAAAACGTGGTAGGTCAAGTGATGTCTCATGCATCAGAGTTTCATGAGGATTCAATTCACATATTTAACAAATAATTATTGAGTGCCAATATCATAGGTGCTGGAAGGCTGAAATGAGCAAAAGAGGGGTTTATGTCCAAAGAGGTCGTGTGTGATGACACATACAAAGAGCCTTTAGCATAGTGGCTAAGACGTCATAGTCATTTAATAAGCGGAAACTATGATTATTTGACTAGTTTTTAGTAAAGGTACATCTTATAGTGAAAAAGCTACAGATCTGTAAAATTAGGGGGAAAACAACTTTTGTTAAAACAGAAAGGACTGGAAGAAAACAATTTAGCACAGAACAAGATTTGAGATTTTAGTTCCTGTTCCAAGTTAAGATTTTTCCGAAAACCATTAAGGTTTGGGCTCCTCATTTCTCTCCGTCGTAAAATCACCTGAGTGAGCAGCGCCAGATGAAGGCGCTGCAGATAACAAATAGGTTTGCAGAACATCTTCTCTATTTTCTTATCCTGTCAATATCCAGATCATGTCTTGGTGTCCTTGTAAACACTGAAGGGAAATATCCAGTTTAATTTGGGAGGAGGAAAGAAGGATGCCCCTTTTGCTGTCACAAAAAGATTAGCAGTTTAACACACCTACGACTCTTCTGTGAGCTTGACTACTTCTTTCCCATATTTTTAACTTGATTTTTTCATTTTGGAAACGTCTTTAATGGTTTATCTTTTGTTCTCTACATGGATGCCAAGATGCTCTTTATAATGGTAAGTCAGAACATGGCATTGCTGTGCTTGGAAGTCTTCATTGAGCAGGCATGGTGGCTCACGCTTGTAATTCCAGTACTTTGGGAGGTTGAAGCAGAAGGATGGCTTGAGGCCATGAGTTTGAGACCAGCTGGAGCAACATAGCAAGATCACATCTCCACAAAAAAATTAAAAAAATTAGCTAGTAATAGTGGCGTGTACCTATAGTCTAGCTACTTGGGAGGCAGAGGTGGGAGGATTGCCAGAGCCCAGATGTTGGAGGTTGCAGTGAGCTATGATCATGCCACGATACTCTAGTCTGGGCAACAGAGGGAGACCCTGTGCCAAAAAGGAAAAAAAAAGAAAGTCTTCATTGACATGTTATTGGACTTAGGACAGAAATCAGTTTTCTTATCATGATGCCCAGATTTCGACTGACCTCTGATCTGTTACCATGTCACACTTCCTATCGATCACCCCGGTCCATTATACTGGACTGCTGCTTTTCTCTCCCAACATTCTGGCTTATCATTATCTCTGTATTCTGGTTGCAACTCTCTTCTTCCAACGAGTCACGTGGCTAACTCTCTGTCACAATTTAGGAGAGCTCAGCTCAGTTATCATGTCTTCAAAAGGTCTCTACTGACCAGAAGCTGGATATGGATCAACCATCCCATGACCACAAGGTAACAAAGGTAATCTCAGGAGGACTGGCTGGAAAGATAGAAGTCCTTGATGATATTAGCTCTGGATGGCCCATCTCATGACTTCATTTTACGTGATAATAGTAAAACTCCTAATTTGTTGAAGCCATGGGTTTTTTTTTTTTTTTTAAAAAAAAAGAGGGATAGGAACCGAATTGTATATCTCTACACAAAGAATATTCGAGAATTAACTTAGAATGAGAGAGTATAATTATTCATCATTATGGATGTACAAGCCTGGTCTCATTAATCAAGTGACATGTAGCAGATCAGTCATTATTAGTATAAGTCTCAGGTTTACAATAACAGGCACTGTATATATATTTTGTCAAGTCTGAAAAGCCCATTTGAAATCTGAAAGGCTACACTACCTATAAATTATTAATGCTTTTTTAAAGCACTTAGAAAATATTTTTATTCTATATCACGAAATGTTCATGAAGATGGAAAAGAATTTATATTTGAGACCACAGTGGACACAAAATGCAATGTACTTGGATACATTATAAAGATAGTGAGGACCATCCCAGGACTTAAATATAGCTAAGTAAATACATGATAATGTCTACTGGCTGAGCTAGATGACAACATCACATATCCCTCTGCAGCAATGTGTATTTCAAAATAGGTAGAAGAGAAGATTTGAAATGTTGCCAACACATACAAATGGTAAATACTCAAGGTAACAGATACCTCAGATACCCTGACTTGATCATTGTACATGCAGCAGAAAATCACACGTATCCTATAAATATGTAAAATATTATGTATAAATTTTTTTTAAAAAAGACTGAATAGATGAAGACAGCAAAGAAGGATGGGTTTTTAAGATTTGGCTTGCTGACAAAGGTCTTCAAGTTCGGCCTGCCTGGAAGTTTGCTGTGTTTTTGTTGTGCTTATTTGTGTTAAGCAGGGATAGTGAGTTCAACTGTTGGATAATCCTAGGTTCTGTGCTCTTCATTGTTAGCGTCCTTCATTGGGACACTGGTATGAATTTAGATTTTAGAGAAAAACATTCCTTTTTTTAAGTCCTTACGGCACAATTTGCCATCTTAATATCAGAAAAAACAAAATAATACATCAAATAACTTACAACTTAAGTAGAACATAAGATCCATGAACATAAGGAAAAAGTAAGTTGTGATCCACTATAGCCTCACTTGATGGCTGAAACAGGTAACATACAACGTATACACCTTTCTCTATGCGTGCTCCCATCCTCTTCCGTTTGCAAAAAGGCAAAATTGCATCGCGGTTGAGCACGTAGGACGGGAGACACTGCTGCAGCTGTGTCAGAAAGCACACTCTGCCGTAGGTCTCTCAGGATCCTTTCAATGTAATCCTCCTTCTAATTAAGGAATCGAGAACAGAAAAATAAAAAATTCATCAGGTCTGCATTATGAGGGAAAACACAAACGTTTCTAATTCATAGAGGAGTAGATCTGTATCTATTTAAAATTCCTAGGGGCAAGGCTCCCAGCTTAGAACAACTTCAGGTCGAAACTGACTCTGGTTCCTTTTCTCCACAGAAAATATGTTTCTCTAACATATTTTTTTCTAAAATTAAAATGGATATTTTGGCAGCGTGGTCCACAGGCCTCACTCAAGTCAGATGAGTAGACATATAAGCTGACTCTGTTAAATCATGTAACTGTGTGTCGTAAAATTGCTTCAAGTCTAAAACCCACGTCCTAAATGCTGGGCACACAAATATCACCAAGTAAGACACGACTGCTATAGCATATAAACACAGACTGAATTGTTTGCCATATTTCTCTATCTCCATTTATATCTACATCTAATCTATCTTGAATTACCACTCAGCTTTTACAAACTCAAGCTGACATTCTTTCTTAATACTAAAAACCATCATATTGAGAAAACTGAAACACGATGGTTAAAAATCTGTGCTTTAGAATCATACGGCATTTAAGTCTCAACCTTATTATTTTTCTCTCTGGGAGTTTGATGATGTTATAACATTATCTAACCTTCGAAATTCAGGCTCCTTTGTGGTGAAAGGATAATAGTACCTCTCAGAGTGTTTTGGTGAAGATTAAATGAACAAACACATATGCAGTATCATATTTCCTAAATAATGTAGAGGTTCAATAAATTTAATTATTATTATTGAGAATTCATTATCCACTATCTTCAAGAAATCCCAAAATGGGAGTTTTTACTGCTAATATGTGTCATCTACCTGTTGAGAT
>CAUYRT010012429.1:0-23746 GCA_963574885.1 Lepilemur ruficaudatus
GAGTTATGAGGCTCACAAGAATATAATCAAAAAAAGAGTGGAATTAGGGGTCTCAGTAGGAGAAAGGAATTCCTCTAAAACTGATTTATGTGATTAACTGTACATCTTGGTAAATTCACTAAAAATCATTTAATTGTACACGTAAAATGGAGTAAAGGCATGATATGTAAAGTATACTTCAATACAGGAAAAAAAATCAGATATTTCTATAATTGTAAAGAAAATAGTAAACTTCTATGCAATGAGTATATATAAAATTAATAAAAATAAAAGATTAATGTACATATATACATTTGTACATGAATTCAAAAATTTTAGTCAAAATATCTTGGAATTGTTATAAAATATATTTACCCAAATATATAAAATATATATTTATAAATATGTAAGTATTTAAATTTGAAATTTTTATTCAGATTTGGCATATGTAGAAAAAAAATTTTCTAATTATTTTGGGATTATATGGTTTTGTTTTTAATACAGTAGATAAACAGCTACTCTTTTCAAAAAATAAACTTGTTGAATTGGATATGCAGTAATCATTATTTTATCTGAAAGATGTTTACTTTGTATAACATAAACATGTCCATAATATGATGGCTTTATTTTCTTTATTTGTGCTCAATAAGATTTATGCCCTGTCACCTTGCTAAAATGTTTTTAAAGTAAATTATAGATATAACTCCTGATAAAGACATGAGAATGACAGAAAAAGATTATAGTGAATAGATTTGCATATGAATAAGTTTTCTCTGCAAATAAAATTTGCTGATATATTCTTCTCTAAATTTTCATACATAGAAGAAGTAATCTCAAATAAATCCTAAATTTTGCACCTGAAGAGAGTTCAATAAATGATTATCAAATATACTAATTATTGTATCACTGAAAATAATAAAGTTTTAAGTAGAGAAAGACTTATTTTTGTAAGATGTTGAATTTGAGGTAACAATATGATTAGGATTAAATTTAAAGTAGGCATTAGGACTTGAGTAAAGCATCAGAGCTTATGCCATGTATGTAGAGATCTTGTTTATAGAAGTTTAAGAAACCCTCAATGCAAAGGGATGAAAAAATAGGATACATAATTAAAGCTTGGGGAAAACTAAGAGGATAGATGGGCAATAAAGAGAAAAATAAGTTAATGAAGATAAAAATGGAGACCTAAAAACACAGTTTAAATCCAGCTTTATGTTATGTAAAAAAGGTCAATGATTTAGCAACAAAGTGAACTTTACAGGAATATTTAATGTTCCAATGGGTGTCAGTAGGCCCTCGGTATGAGATGTAATATCTATTGCTCTGTTTTCAAATTTACTGGTTCTTTCTTCTGACATTTCATATCTGCTATTGAGCCCAGTTAGTATATTTTTCATTTCACTTATTTGGATTTTCTAGTATAGAATTACCTTTCATTCTTCATTTTGTTTTATTTTATTTTTTCGGGTTTATTACAACCTCTATGGAAAATAATATGGAGATACCTCAAGGAAATAAAAGTAGAACTACCATTTGATCTGCCAATCCCACTACTAGGTATTTACTCAAAGGCAAAAAAGTCATTCTATAAAAAAGACGTCTGCACTCGAATGTTTATAGCAGCACAATTCACAATTACAAAGATGTGGAAACAACCCAAGTGCCCATCAATACGTAAGTGGATCAATAAAATGTGGTATATGTATATCATGGAGTACTAGTCAACCGTAAAAAAAAAAAATGGTGAACTATCTCTTGTATTATCCTGGGTGGAGTTGGAGCCCATTCTTCTAGGTGAAGTATCACAAGAATGGAAAAAGAAGTACCACATGGACTTACCGTTAAATTGGTACTAATTGATCAACACTTACGTGCACAAATGGAAATAAAATTCACTGGGTGTGGAGCAGGTGGGAGGAGGGAGGAAGATATGGGTAAATTCACACCTAAAGGGTGTAGCACACACTGTTGGAGGGTTGGGTATGCTTGCAGTTCTGACTCGGGGGATGCAAAGGCAATTTATGTGACCAAAGCACTTGTACCCCCATAATATTCTGGAAAAAAATGATTACACGATGTCAAAATGTATACTGAGCTAAAAAAGTGTTTATATAGAAATATATAGTTTTCAATGCTTATATTAGACAGAAAGAAATACCAAAATTCAATAATCTATGTTTAAACCTCAAGAAGCTTCAACAATAAAAGCATTCAATTCCAAAGTAAGTGAAAGAGGGAAACAACAAAGACCAGATTAGAAATCAGTAAAGTAGAAAACAGAAAATAATAGTTGGTTCTTTGAAAAGACCAGCAAACTTGATATAATTTTAGCTAGACTTACTAAAAAAGAGAGAGAGGACACACATCATCAAAAGCAGGAATCAAAGAGGAAACATCTTACAGTACTACAGAAATTTTAAAATGTCATAAGGAAAAATTATGATTTATGACAACAAATTAAACTGTGTAGAAGGAATATTAAAATTCCTAAAAGGACATGTTACAAAAACTTGAGAATAAATAACATAATGAGAAATTAAATTATAATTAAATAATTACCTACAAAAAAAGCAAGGGCACACATAGCTATGCTCATATATTTTATTAAATATTTAAAGTGAAAATAATGTCAACCATACACAAACTCTTTCCATAAAGGGAGAGAGATGAAACATTTTCCATTTAACTCTGTGAAACTACCATTACCTAGAAAGCAAAGCCAGGCAAAGATATCACAATAATTAATTAATAAAATAAACCAATATTTCTAACTTCAAAGGGTAGTAGATATAGCCCTCTCTGTCCCTTAGAGCAAAATGGAATATAGGTTAACCTTAATGATTTGTTAACATTAATAATATTTATCACAAATATTTCTTTTTAGTTTTTCCTGATTGTTTCATCCGTAAAATTGAAATGTAAATATTTAATAATGACAAAAATAAATTGTAATACATACTAGTAGAAATATACTGCTAGAAATATACTCAGATTGATTTTATGAGGAATTGATTTATTAATAACTTACAGATTATTAAAACAATGTTACCTGTAGAAGTCTCTAGATTCAGATTTGGAAAACTGATATAAACAAGGGAGGCAAGGGAGCAGATGAGGAAGATGCTAGATATTACGTCACACTAATAGTGGAGGAAGGATACCCCTGACAATAGATAACACCATGGCAGTTCTGTCATGGAGCCCCTCAAAAATTGGTGTGGTTGCCCTAATACTCTCACCTGAAGGAAAAAAATTAATTCTATCTACCAACTTCCTTTCAAATTCCACAATGGGTCTATCAGATTAACCAACTTTTGACTGTATACCCTCATTTAGGAGTTCCTGAGACTAGGAAGGAAAATAACTTGTATTTTTACCTTCTATATTAAAGGTGGTCTTTAATATTCATCAAAGATTCATTAAGTAGATAATTATCCATATATAAAAGGGAATTTAGATATGAGTAATGCAAGTAAACAAAAGACAAATTCCACTATGTGTTCTTTCCTTAAGCAATTGCTAAAAACATATCACTGTTTTGTTCTTAAATAATGTCTAAAAATGTGTGAATATGAGAATAAATTTAGTTTATATTAATTTAATGAAACAGAAGCTCAGAGTTTCTTTTTTAAATGAATTCTGGATAATACCCAATGTGCATAACACACAGTTTTTGAAGGAAAAGACATCAAAGAAAGTCAATTTTGTTAACACTATAAAGTCATGTATAAACAACATGTTTTAATTTTAAGGAAACAATGAAAATTTTGAACTCTCTTTGGTTCCCCAAGATAAGAGTAAAGCCACTATTGTCACATCGAAACCAAAAGAAAAGAAAAAAGAATAAACATCTTCATAGCATTAGGTAATGTGTTGATTTTTTGCAGGGAATTGATAGTTTCATATTCTGAAAATAATATTAGACTTAGTTCAATGTTGAATCAGTGACACATTTATAATGAAGTGAATTGTTTGCTTTTTCTAAATAGTAACTCTGAGATTGAGGTAGATGAATGTCTAAGTGATCTCTGTACAAATGGTGGCACTTGTGTTGCTCTTCACAGAACCTATAGCTGCCTGTGTCAGAATGGATTTCAAGGCACGCATGCATGCTGACCAAAACTGTGATCACTGAAGGTTAATTGAGATGAAAGCAACTCTTTATTTTTAGAAAATACAATTAATCTCCTAGATATGCATATTAACTTTTTTCCAGGAGAATATTTGAATATGTAAATTGTGCTTAGATTATATTTTACTACATATTTATATTGTCACACAAATAGATATATTTAGCGTACAATGCACATTTTTGCTTTTGTAAATGAACCAGGGTTTATAATTGTGCCATTTGTTTCTTACAAAGTTGAGCCATAAGAAAAATGACCAAATAAATATATTTAAGTTTTAAAAAGTATTCATTCACTCACATAATTATTTCAAATTTGTACTTTGTTCTTTATCTTAAATTGATGTTCTAATGTCAGATTTTCATGGAATAGTTCATACTTCATTTTGTTGATGATAATAGTAATATTTTCTATTTAGTTAACTATGCTCATTCCTGTTTAGATTAATATTATATATTTTTCTTCCACCCAGATTCATGCCACTATGTTAGAGAATTTATTTTAAGAATAAAAGGAATATTTCCATTCACATAATTTGTGAATAATTTGTACTATGTCAATGTCAATTTTTCTATACTTGTTATAAATTGGTAAGAGAATTAGCTGTCATAAGTCATAAGAATCAATTCAGTGTCAGTTTAGGCAATACTTTTCAACTCTTAGGAAATTAACAAACAATCTAAGTGTTATAATATGAAAGGTCAGCTTTAGCAACACAAGTTGTAGGTCAAACATGAATTGAAAATCTGAACTGTAGAAGTAGTTAAAAAGAAAATGCTAAAACTATATAGTTAATGGACTTTTCTATTTTTGTTTCTTTCCATATAGGCTTATTTTGTGAAATTAATAGAAAAACATGTGATTCATCACCCTGGCTCCATAACACTGCATCTTCAGAGCTCATGGGTAGATTCAAATGTGTCTGTCTCCCTGGTTTTATTGGTAAACAGCATTTAACAACTGTGCCTTATAAAGAACATTTAGCCCTTGGGGACACACATCAGGATGTTATTGATTCACCAGTATTTTCTTTTGGTTCCTTTTATATTTCCCTTAGCCTAACATTTGATTTGCATCTCAATAACCTGAAACACATACACCATTTCTACACTCTTCAAGTGTAGAAGTGTAGATAAATTAGTTCACATCTAAGCAGACTTAGAATGCCTACAAACTCAGAGGAGATTAGTCTGCAGTTAGTAACTCTAAAGTTATTGCTGTTTGTAGAAGAAATAAATAGGTTCTGACACAAATATATGTGGCATTCTTATCTGATGAATTTAATTCATCCTAAGTAGAGTAAAAGGCTTTGGCAAATTTAAGAATTATAACCTGGCACTAACTTGCCTTATTAAAACTTAACATTTTTTTAATATTTTTCAAAGGCACAAGATGTGAACCAGATATAGATGAGTGTGCTTCACATCCTTGCAAGAATGGAGCCACCTGCATTGAACAACCTGGTAATTACTTCTGCAAATGTGCACCTCCATTTAAAGGTAACAAACATCCGAGGGAGAAGGAAGAGCAAAGATAATTAACTTTAAAAAGCATTTCTGTCTCTTATTGAACTTATTTCACTCTTCCAACAACATTATTAGTCCTTCATTTTCTTAAAGTAAGCTTCTAAAGTGACCAACCAATTATCCCTTAGGCAGAGACCAGAGTGAAATGAGCTTTGTTTATATATCCACTAAAACAGTTGAGTTTCTTATTTTTCTATTAGAAAGGTCACCAGTGAAACCAAATGATACAATGAAAAGTAAATAAAGAATATATTACCAACTTATCATGTCTTATTTGAAATATTTTTTCCATTTTATTTAATTTCTCTT
The DNA here is from genome assembly GCA_963574885.1 of Lepilemur ruficaudatus. Taxonomy (NCBI): domain Eukaryota; kingdom Metazoa; phylum Chordata; class Mammalia; order Primates; family Lepilemuridae; genus Lepilemur; species Lepilemur ruficaudatus. The sequence continues at coordinate 5,945 of CAUYRT010012429.1, forward strand.
GAAATTGTCAAGGTTTTCTCTTTTTTCTTTCTAGTCATTAATTTTTAATGTAGCTACATTTAGCTCAACATATCATAAGCCAATAACAGGTACTTTTTATTTGATCTCAACTTTGACAATAATTCTTTAGATTCAGTTAAGGAATAGTATTTTTCCCCCAAACTATTAGTAAGTAAACCCATGCTTTGCCTTGGATTCGTATATAAGTATATATGAATTATTGTGCAAGCAAGCTGGTGTATAGAAAGTGATTGGATGCTTCTGGGAACTTTGGTATCTTTTTCTAAGCTATAAAATTTGAAAACTGTTTAACCAAATATAATTGATTTAGATATTTTTAAATATTGTGCCTATTTACCTTAGAAAGTATCTTCTTATAATTACTTACCAAAAATATAAGATTTTACATCCAACTTTAAGTGTTTTATAGCCATTTGAACTTATTAAGGCATAGTTTCTTATCTGTTAAAGAAGATAGGAATATACCTACCTTTGAATTGAATGTAGATTAAATGAGAAATGTTATAAAAATTGTACATTGTGTGTCCAAAATTAATAATCATCAAGTGTTTAATTATAATTTCAAGTAATTTTCTAACATATATGTACTATTCATATAACAGGCAATGTTTTATCATGTTTGGGTAGGCAGAATGTCAATACACATTTGCATACTTATGCATCTTTAAAGATACATAAAGAATGGTCTAAATAATTCCAATAAACAAAATATTAGACTTCATTTTAACAATAACAAAGTTTTTCCAGTGCCTAGATCTTGGTCTCTCAATCAGAAAAATCAGGGCTCCTTAAAGATCTAGTGGATTATAGGACTAGGGCAGAGAATGTACTATGAAGATTCTTGTAATGCCAGAAAGTAAGAAAATACTCAAAAAACCAAACATGAGAACATGTCTAAGGGAGGGAATTGAAGAAGCTCCCAATGCCCAAAGCTAGAACAATTTGATTAGCCAAATACAGTATTGATTATTACCCAAAATACAAAATAAATATCTATGAGTCTATTCTGATAAAAATTCTGCACATCATCTGTACAGAATAATTCCAAATAATTTATGGAAATACTTAGCTCTTAAGGAGGTGGAACATAACTCCCCATCCCTTACATTTGGGCAGCATATAGCTATTGTCTTCCAGTGAGTACTGCATGAAAACGAGGGATGTGGAGGGTCGAGTAACTTTACAGTGGAACAATGTGACAGTGTGATAATTACTACTTCAGCCAAGTGATCAAGGTTAGCATCGACAGTAATAAGTCATGTTGACAATAAAAACTTTTTATATGAAGTGATGAGAAATGCACTTTATCTCTGTGGTCTTCCTCCGAAAAATGCATTATCCCAGTCAAATTACTAGAAGAACCATCACACAAATCCCAATTGAGAGACATTTTTAAAAATACTTGATGAGAATTCCTCAAAATTGTCTAGGTCATCAAAAACAAGGAAAGTCTGGGAAACTTTCAAAGCCAAGAGAACCTAAGGAAACGTGATATCCTGGTTGGGATCTTGGAACAGAAAAATGACATTAGTTTAAAACTAATAAAATATAGATAATGTAGGGACTTTGGTTAATAATAAAACATATCAATATTGGTTCTTTAGTTGTGACAAAGGTACCAGAGTAACGTAAGATGTTAACATAGAGGAAACTGATTTTAAGTATACAGGATCTCTCTGTACTATCTTTGCAATTATTCTAAAACTATTCCAAAATAAAAGTTTAACTAAAAATAAATGGTTGCAAATAAATGATTTCTCATTCAAATAATTTACATTAAAAGGAAACAGACTGTGTAAAACATGAATAGTAATGTTAGGTAATCACAAATTTTTTAACCTTTTACACTAAATATTTTAACCTATTATTATGAAGAGAAGAATTCTTACAGTTAGTAGCAATTATTTAGATTTGTACAACACATTAAATTTTGAATAGAATTTCACATAAAGAAAACAAAAAAAAAACAAAAGCAAAAACAAAATTAAGGAATTATAAAATATATGTGCCTAATAATGTATATTTTCTGGTAATTGTGTTACCTAAAGAAATTTATATTATAGATACATTATGCCTTGTAAAAACACATTTCTGACAATTTCTAATTCAGTTTATATTTTTATACATCTTTCAGCTAAAAAATTGTCTTGTACAACAGAACCTAGCTATCAGTTCATCTTTTTCTTTTGTTTCTGGGAACAAGCTTAATTATCTTGCATATAGGTAATAGTAAATCCTGATCAATAGAAAATTAATAGAAGTTTTTAGGTTTCAGTCTAAAAATATCTCACATGATCTTCCACTCTCTCTTTTCTTCTCCATTCTTGTTGCAAGGGAGATGTCTACAAATCTAGAGAAAAACCAGAAGATGGAACATTGGTCCCTTAATTCTTATTTAAAAAGTTATACATGGACCAGGAACACTCCCACTGTACTAAGGAAAAAAACAAATAAATAAAAATTTTTTTACTGGGTTAAACCTCTGAAATTAAGGTGATTTTCTCTTTAGAGAAACTAGCATTATTTACCCTAAAAATTACCCTTTGTATGCTAATAGGAAAGACTTCCTTTCTATCTTATTGAATTGATTTTCAGTATCCCATGAATAAAGATATTTATTGAAAAAAGTATATGTACAATCCAGTTATGGATTCAGTTGCCATGTAAAAGGTGCAAACAATTTCCTTTACTAAAATTTAGTAATTCTTTGTTTTTTGATTAAATTTGTTCTGAGCCTGTTAGCAATTTCACTATCTTTTCCCAAAAATAAAAATAAAAGGAACATACATAAATAATAAAATTTCAGCACAAACACATTAAAATTATAAAATTAAGTTAGATATTAATTGGATATTAGTTGATTCAGTAATTTGATAAAGTTCTTCTTTGGAATTGAGTAGAAACGAGTTGTTAGCAAACTGTGTTCCAAGAGAGAAAATCCAGGTTCTTCTCTGTTTTATACTTCTCACAAACACCACTAGACTCGTTCATTTACGTATTGTGGATGGCTGTTTTCACTATAACTACAGAATATATATATTCCGTCTGCTTGCAAACCCTGATTATTTATTATTGACCCTCCATAGAAAACATTTGCTGACCTCTGATGTAGAAAATGCTCAAACAAGGACTTTTTTTAAGTTTAAAAAAGGCTTTCTGTTGATATAATCTATTTTTACCTAGTAGGTCTTTATTGGTACTAAAACATATTTTCATAAAGTGATGTATGTCATCTTCCTTTTTATAAGAAATAGATGAATCTACCCCATTATACTAGATTAAAGTCATAATTCTTCCATTTTGAGTAAAATTTATACCAGAAAAATAATACATAAATTTATAAATGTATGCATTTATGAATTTATTTTTGAAAATTAAAGAATATGTACAGTCACTGTTTACTAAATATGTACATTTGGAATATATGGTGCTTTGAGTGTTTTTTTAAGAATTTACCCTAGTTCAAGCATTTTGCCATTTGTAGACGTTGTGTTTCATTGCTAGTTATAACTTATTAAAACACATATTAGAGAAAGGAACTTATCCAAAGCGTGGATTGTGATTATATAGTTGATTTACAAAGAAAATAGAAAATAATTAGAAAAATCTTTGTGTAATTACTTCTGTAGAGCTGAATAATGCAGTGTTGTTATGCACGTTAGTTTCTAGTACTATAATTACAATCCTCCACAAATAGCATAGCTTTCACACACAATGTTATTAATGCTATACATCTTTTTTGAAATGTGTAGAATCTTTTTGCTTCTTTTTTACAAAGAACAAATAAATATAGAAAATAAATCCTTTAATATAATCCTTTTTCCATAAAGTGTTCATCTACTGCAGTTAACAAGTAGTTAGTTTTGATTTAATCTGGGCTCCCTTCCAAATTCTAAACTTACAAACTTAACCTAGCAAATAAACTTCAAATATGCATTTCTTTCAGAAGGCAGCAGGTTATTATTTTGTTTTCTATTTACTATAAACTGAATTTTTCTTCAGAAATGAACATAAAATTTTAATATTACAAATAAGTTTTCAACTTTCCCTAATATAGTTAATTATTGTGATTTACCTAAGAAAAATTTCATGCTTTTGTATAAGAAAGCAAGATATGGACTGCATGTATGTCCTCCATGTTTAGATACCACGATTTTCTCTTTTTGATTAAAACAAGATATATAGAAGTCATTCCCAATGAACATTGTTGTCACAAACCTATTTTTATGGTCAATCATTGCTTTCTGAGGTACCCTTTATTAAAATCCTCGATTTCCAACACTTCCAAAAATGAATTGTAGTATTAATTTGTATTGCTATGCAAAAGGTACTAAATAGAGTTTTTTATGTTTTCATGTGTGGAATAAATGAGAATATATAATACCTCAAAGTATAAAATTTCTTTCTACATATAAAATGAAAAAAAGAATATTATTAAGCACATATGCTTAATAAAACACAAACACACCCGGGATTAAGCATACTTACTCATCTTTTTCCCCAAAGTAAATGGAATTGTGTACATGGACATGTTTTGCAAATGTTCCTTATTACTATTTCCTTAAAAATATGATCAGTGCTAACCAGTAATGCAGTCCTTAACCAACTGATGATATTAAATTCTAAAATTAATGTCCATGAAATATAATGGAAGTAAATTGGAAGATGACCACCTGTAATTGAAATTATCCTGACAGAATTGAGCCAGGGAACTGAGCCCTTCTCACCAGTGAAACACTTAAAAGAGTCAAAGTCTATTTTAAAAGTTGGACTTTTTTTTTTCTTTTTTCTATATGCCATACAGAAAATAGACACTGGCCTGCCCCAGAGCACAGAGACCTTCTTATAAAATAAGAACTTGAAAGAAGTAGCACTTCATATTAAGACACTTCTTTAAATATGGTTCCAAAGCACGCGTTACAAGGCTTGTACCAAATAGGAAATTGTCAACATCCTTGCTGCAGAAGTTGGACAATTTTCTTAGTGGGCGGAGGAAACCACAGCACTCAAATTGCCTATTACATCAGTGATACTTCGATCTATATAAAGTTAATGCGAGCCTCTACAGAAATGTGTGATTCAACTCTCTAATTCCATCAATTCATCCTTTTTAGATTCCACATAAAAGTGAGATCATGTGGTATGTGTCTTTTTGTGCCTGGCTTAATATGTCTTCCAGGTTCATCCAAGGAAAGATGTTGGTCAAAGGGTACAAAATTTCAGTTAGACAGGAGAAATAAAAGGAAAATCCATTTTACAACATGGTGATTCTAGTTAAAACAATGTATTGTATACTTGAAAATTGCTAAGAGAATGGATTTTAAGTGTTCTCACCATAAAAAATGATAAATATGTGAGGTAATGCATATGTTAACACAATTTAACCATTTCACAATGGATACATATATCAAAACATCATGTACACTATAAATATAGTTTATATTTATATTTTGTCAATTAAAATAAAAAATACATAAATTAAAAATTTTAAGGGTACATTTACTAGTAACTAATGTCTTGATGACTTTATAATTCATAAAATAAAACATTTGCATATTGAATTTCATTAAATGAAAGAGTCCTGAGAGAAAATAACGTTGCGTATATTATTGTTAAGGCAGTAGTCTTCGTATTTCTATCATGTATTGGTGCTGAGAAATAAGTTGTTACATTTTTTTCCTAAAATATAAAAGTTTTCAGTACCTAATACAAAAAAGATAGGGCTTTGATGTAAATTATTGTTTGATTCTCAAGAATAAGTACTTAAATTAATAAGAATGTCATTTTGATAAAGCTACGTACGGACAAGTAAAATGAAAATATTGTTTGAATGAATGTCTTATCTGCCAGAGCTTTAATGACAAGTGTCTCTAATGTGTAGCAATTAAGATAAAAAAGCTGAAATGGTAATTAGCCATTAAACATGTTTGCAAAAGAAAGTAAACAAATAAGAAAGGAAACTCAGCAAAATAAAAACGCTTAAGTGTGTTGAAAGCCAGAATAATAATGCTGTTTTCTGGATAGGACACTCTGTTATAGGACCTTGTAATTAGAAAGCAGATTTAAGTATATATTTTTAAGTGCTTGTGAAGTGAAAAAGACTAGAGTACAGATAATGGAGCAATTAGTTTTTCAGGCCTTCGCAGGCCATGTCTCAGTCATTCTTGTGTTGAGCTACAGTGGGAAGCTACAGATGCTGTAATTAAATGCTCCAGCCTAGTCAATCTACAGCTATGCTAAACATCCTCGGAGTACAAAATATTTTGGCTGGACTATACAGGCTACCATCTCTAATGTTTTGAAAATGTCTTAAAGTCAATTACAGATCAATTTAGTATATTAACAAAAGGTCAATTTGATTTAATTCATTTAATGAAAAGGACAACATGAGTACTATTTTGGAGGAGTGGTCAAATAAATTGGATGAGCTATAAACTCCTGAGTTCGCAATGAGATAAAAATTCAATAGAAAAAACTATTCATTAAATAGTTGATATTGATGATTTTGTCTCCCATTTGTTCTGTGTAACGATTAAAATGGTAAACATGGAGTAAATATTGGTTTTACTAGCAGTATTGTGCTCACCATCCTGGTCATTAAGTTTAGTTCAATATAAGAACTTACATGCTAAGGCCATTTAGGCAGCATGCATAAAGAAAACAGCGGGAGATAAGAATATTCCTTTCTACCATTTATAAACAGAATTAATTATTTCTGCTTCCTTTATTCATTTCTAAGGTTTTTGTTTAATTTTAGAATTCGGAGCTATTTAATATCTTGATCAAACATTTATGTAATTCTTTTGTTTTAATTGCATTTCTTGTTAATGGATCAGACCTATTTATCAGTTTGACATCTCTTCCCTTTTTTCTTCATATCCTGTTGACTACTCCATTTGTGTGGGTAATTATATTTGACTATATTTTCTGTAAAAAATAGCATACCAGGTTAAAAAAATTGTTACTGACCATAAATATGAACATATTGAACATGTTATACAGTTTAATCAACAAACCATTGTGCAGCCAGTCCCATCTGAGTAACCCAAATGTGTACAGAGTGACAGGTCTGGCAGATTTAGAGAAATGCTTAACTTAAACCTACATTTTATATGAATCACATTTGATTTGCATTACCAACAGGAAATAATACACACTTGACACACATACAATGAGAGAAAATTATAATTAAGTTGAAAATCACAGAGAAGGATTGGTTTGCCATGAATTCATAATAATCTGAATGCTTTGCAAAATTAGAAAGAGATAACATGCTATTGTTTTCTAAATTCTTACCTTTCTTAATTTTCAGGACACTACTTATCCTTAAATTTTGAAATTATTCAGTATCCTGTCCTCAACTTTTTTACCTTTTCACTATATATGCTTTTCAGGCTGATCAAATCTATTCAAATGTGTCAACTACCTATTTCCCAGCATGTGGAAAATGGTCTTTTCCCTTCAGATTGAAAGAAGTATAAGTTGATGATTTCTAAATTGGCATGCATATCTTAGTACTATGAATGTTCCAGGAATACATTTAAAATAAAATAAAATAGGAAGCAGAGGCAAAAGAAATTATGGGAACTAAAAAAGCTTGAAGATTTTCAATTTAGCTAAAAATTACTCTGAGAGCATGAGGCTGAAGTGTTAAGCAGAGTCTAAACCAGAAATACCACCTAAGGAATACTATGGGCAGTGGAAAGTCATTAATCTGGGAAAAATATAATGAAATGTACATTTTGAGAGATCACTTGAAATTGTAGAGTTTGATTTGTTTTTTTTTCTTTTTTCCTTTTTTGAAAAAATACATTTTATTGTGTATATTTGAGGTGTACAACATGGTGTTACGGGATACATATAGACAGCAAAATGATTACTCGAGTCAAGCAGATTAACATAACTATCATGTCACTCAATTACTGTTCTTGTGACAACAGTAGCTAAAATCTTATGGCATATTTGAAATAGAGAAAAAGTTAAGTGCTTACAATAATCATGCTGTGGTCTAGAGTAGATATATGGAAACAGGGCTTGAGGTAATTGGGTGAATTCAAAAGATAGTTAGGTAACAGATGAATAGGCTAGGATTTTGTGATGTGTGAAGTGAGGAAAAGGAAAGTCATGTTCCATTCCTAAAATGAATAAATGGATTATTGCTCCAGGGCCACAGGAGTAAAAGAAGCATATTTAATGAAGAGGGAGATCAGCAGAGCTTCAGGCACACTGAATTTGTCAGATTATAAATTATTAAAGTCAAAGTTTCCTTTAAGTAATCCTAATATGTATATCTGATGCATAGGAGAGTGTTCTGGAAGGAATATAGTTTTATAAAGCATGAGTGAAAAAGATATATATATAGAGAGAGAGAAAGGGAGTGAGAGGGTGAGAGAGGGAATGTGTAAGTTCTTTCCTTAGGTACTGAAAAACACTAACATATAAGGGATAGATAGAGGAAGGAACACACAATGAGAAACAAAAGGAAAACGCAAGAGAAGAGAGTGTTCCAACTGGGAAGAAATGGTAAGAAAGCGTTAAATAGTGTGTTGGGAAGCCCAGTAGGATTTGAGGTGAAAAATGGTTTAGAAAAAAATATTAAATATGTTTTAGTGACCTTCACCAGAAGAGCTTCAGTGGAGTTGTTGATGGTGGTAATAGGTGGGAGGATAAGATGAAAGGAGAAAGAAGACAGTAAGTCGAACTTACTCCTTGAAATCTTTGGCACGGCAAGAAAAAGGAGACGAGGGGCCCCATGGGAGAAATGTGAGACAAAATAAAAATTTGTTTTATTGAAATGTTAAGTGGTTTAACAGATACATGGCTATCTTCCATTTGCCCTTTTAGATCCACTCTATGTCCAAAAAGCTAAACTACATGACCTATATTTCACATGCTTTCTTTTGATTTTGGTAAGTGGGAGCCTGGCTATGAAATAATAAGAAAGGGGGAGGACACAAAGATGTTTCTTACCTCACTTTCCCTAGTTTCCACATAGCCTCTCTATCTCAGGTTCTAATACTAGCTCCCTCCACTCAACCCCTTCAGGTTGGATGGCAGAAAATACCCATTCTGTCTGTGGTAGTTTCAGTATACCCTGTTATACTTTCATATATAGTCCCATATTAAATTCTCCTCAAATTTCTGAGTTCAGTTGTGCCATTTCATTCCTTCCAGGATCTCACATCATACTTATTAATCTTAATGTGTTCATGAGATGATGTTTGTACAAAAGTAGAGACTAAATCTACAGGAAGCAGAGAATATAATTAACAGAGGGCAATGACATATGGTAAGATGGAAATCTAGAAATCTGGTGGTAGCATTAGCTTTAGCAAAAGAAGACAGATCTGTCATTATTTAAAAAGAAATTGACCAAGCAAAAGGATGGATGAAGATAAAGGTAAGACTACAGGTTTTTGGCAGTAATTTGGGACAGTGATTATCTGATGGACTCTATCTTCTCTGGAATTCGGAGGTATGGCTATTTTCTGTGCGTGATAAGAAAACAGGATTAACAATTCAAGGAGAATATAAAATATTTCACATTTAAATGGATATACATTTCCTGTATGTTGATGACAGCATTGACATTCCTTGAAAATGATTCTTCAAATCACATAGTCCTATAGAAGCTGCTACTTTGACTAGAGTTAAATCTACCCGAAACTAGAGTTAGAGATTATTCTTGGGATTTAGAATTCATGAGGTTTCCCCTCACATGATGTAATCACACCCCAAAGGCCTTAACTCCAAATATCCTCACATTGGGGATTACGTTTGAATACATAGATTTAGGGAGAGAGTGTCACAAAAATTCAGACTATAGCAAGATACAATGGCAATGCCCCTGAAATTTGTACCCCTGTAATATGCTGAAATAACAAAAAATTAAAAAAATAAAATAGTATTAAAAAAAAGACACAATGGCAAGTTTTGATAAGACAATAGCACCAGGAGATGGATTCAAGGGAGAAAAAGTACAGAGTAAAAAATGGTAATAAATAGACTAGAAAAAATTACATTTTGGCAAAGATCAGAGTTTTCAGATATCTGAGATACTGTGGACTTCAAAAGGCAAACATTAATCCTGGGGACTTCTAGTAATGATGGAATATCATATAGATAAGCCATTTCTCAGATGAAAATTGTAAACTCTAAACAAATTAAAAAACAAATACTTGAAGACACTAAAGAGTTACCAGAAGCAGGCAGAAATGAGACAGGAGTCAAACCTTGAAAGAAAGAAACTGTACTGGATAAAATTTGTGTTTCTATTGCTTTTTCACTTGAGAGCATCTTCAGTTTACTCTGTACAAGCAGAGAAAACAATAGGAAAAAGCTGCAATCTTTGGCGTGTGAAAAGTCAGAGGACAATTTAAGGCTTCTAGAATGGCAGAAAAATTAAGGGGATGAGGGATCATCCAAGGGAGGAGGAAATCACATGAGGAAGAGCACGGAGATCTCACACAAACCGCACAAACCCTTGGTCAATGACTGAATGGCACACATACTGAAAATCTCAAGTTTCTCAATGAAAGCAACCACTGAAAGTATGAAGAGCTGAGCAGATGCAGGTTCTTCCAAACACAGCGATGTAGAACTTGGAGTTTGAGTTCAGCTGTCTTAACTTCTTACTATAATAAATTACATTATTACTTTGAGGAAGAAAACAAAATCCAGAGACAATACAACATGTCAGCACAATGCCAATAAAACAATTAACTATTACCAGAGAGACTTTATCCTCAGCATACTTTCACTATAGTAATACTGCTAGAAGAAAACAGGAGAAAAATCTCCATGACAGTGGATTAGACAACATTTTTTCTTTTGGATATGACCTTGAGAGCACAAGCAACAAAGCAAAATAAGACTAATGGTCTAGTACCAAACTAAAAAGCTTCTGCAAAGGAAACAATTAACAAAATGAAGAGACAACCCACAGAAGAAAAGAAAATGTACATCTGATAAGGGATTAATATCCAAAATATATAAGAAACTTAAACAGCTTCATAGCAAGAAAATCAGTAAGTCAAATAAAAAATGGGAAAAGTACCTAAACAGACATTTCTCAAAAGCAGACATACAAATGGCAAACAGGTACATGAAAAATGCTCAGTATCACTAATCATTAGGGAAATGCAAATTATAAACACAGGTATCACCTCACTCTTGTTAAAATCACTTTTTTATTAATCAAAAAGATAAGAGTTATCGAGATGCAGAGAAAAGGTAACTCTTAAGTAGAAATGTAAATTAGTATAGCCATTATAAAAAAATTGTAGAGTTTCCTCAAAAAACTAAAAATAGAGCTACTATATGACCCAGTAGTCCTACTTCTGTGTATATAACCAAAGAAATTGAAATGACTGTGTCAAAGGTATATCTGCTCTCCCATATCATTGCAGCATTATTCACAACATCAAAGATAGGGAATCAACATAAATGTCTATCAATGGAAGAATTAATAAAAAATGTGGTATATATGCACAATAAAATACTATTCAACCTTCAAAAAGAAGGGCATCTTGTCATTTACAACAACATAAATGAACCTGGAGAATATTAAGCTAAGTGCACAAAAACATAGAAATAAAAAGTACTGCATAATCTCACTTGTATGTGGGATCTAAAAAACGTTGAACTCAGTAGAGAATAGAACGATGGTTACCCAAGGCCAGGGTAGTGGGGCAAGGGAATGAAAAATTGGTGATCAAAGTGTACAAAACTTTGGATAGATAGGACAGAAGACATAAATTTTGAGATCCATCACACAGCAAGATAACATAGTAATAAAGTATATTTCAAAATAACTAAATGTATATTTCAAATTTCTCATAAAAAATTATAAGTGAAATACAGATATGGTAATTACCTCAATTTAATCATTCCACCTTGTATACATATATCAAAACCTTATAATGTATACAATTGTTATTTGACAATTAAAAATAATAATGAAAAGTAGAATAAAATGAAAAATATCTAAATTTTCAGGCCATCTTGGTCCTATAGAATCAGAATCTGAATTTTAGATTCTCAGGTAATTTACTGCCCATTCAAGTTTGTGAAGCCATAGCGGAGGCTAGTGCTTGTCAACAGAAATATGTCAGCCAAATGTGTAATTTAAAAGTGTCTTATAAGCATATGTGAAAATAATTTTAATATATATTAAACTCAAAAAAATCTGAAAGGAAGTTCTTCATTCTTCTCCCTAAAAAACACATAACACCAAGTGAAAAAGTAAATTTATAGGAAGACATGAAGATCTTGAAAATCAAAAATGCATAGGCAAATAATATATTTTATAGAATATATTATACAAATATATAAATTTTCCATCTCTAAATTTTTTTAAAATGCATGCAGCTGTTTAAAGCAAACTATAAATCTGAATTGGGAGATGTATGAATAACATAACTAGGTATAATATATATGACAATAGTACAGAAGTGGGGTAAATGGAACTATACTGATATGATATTCTAATATGTGAAATAGCACAAATTAACTCTGAGTAGATAATGCAAATACCAATCTAAAAGATGACAAATAAAAAATAATTTAAAAGGCAATGGCTATACCAATAGATTTATAAACATACTTAACTAACCATAAAGAAAACATAAAAAAAAAAAAAAACAGAATCCAGAATATAAAACTAAAAACAAAACTATAGGGAAAGTTGAAAAGAGAAGCAAAATTGTGGGCGTAAATCTAATCTTGGAGAAAATGTTTTCATGCTATACATCTGAGAAAGGGCTGATATCCAGAATCTATGAAGAACTCGAGCAAATCAGCAAGAAAAAAAATCAAATAACCCCTTAAAAACGTGGACAAAAGACATCAACAGAAACTTTTCAAAAGAAGGTAGCCTAATGGCCAAGAAACATGAAAAAATGCTCCCCTCATCTCTAATCATCAGGGAAATGCAAATCAAACCCACAATGAGATATCATTTAACACCGGTAAGAATGACTTTTATCAAAAATTCCCAGAAGGACAGATGCTGGTGTGGATATGGAGAGAAGAAAACAGTACTTATACACTGTTGGTGAGACTGCAAACTAGTACAACCTCTATGGAAAATAGTATGGAGATTCCTCAAAGAACTAAAAGAAGACAGACCATATGATCCAGCAATCCCACTATTGGGTATTTACCCAAAGTATAAAAAGTCATTTTATGAAAAACACATGTGCACTCAAATGTTTATTGCAGCACAATTCATAATTGCAAAGATGTGGAATCAACCCAAGCATCCATCAATACATGAGTGTATTAATAAATGTGGTATATATATCCTATGGAGTACTACTCAGCCATAAAAAATGGTAAAATAATACCTTTTGTAATAACCTGTATGGAACTGGAGGCCATTCTTCTAAGTGAAATATCGTAAGAGTGAAAAAACAAATACCACATGTACTCAACATTAAATTGGAACTCATCGATCAACATTCATGTGCACATATGGTAGTAAAACTCAATAGAAACCAAGCAGGTTGGGAGGGGGAGGAGGGAATGGATAAATTCACACCAAACGGGTACAAGCTATGCTGCTTTGGTTATGGGCACACTTATAACTTTGACTCCAACTGCACAAAAGCAAATCATGTAACCAAAACGTTTGTATCCCTGTAATATTCTGAAATTATTTTTAAAAAATTTAATCTGAGAAATAATTACATTAAATGTCAATAATTTTTTGAAAATTCAATTGAGATACAGATTGTCCAACTCAATAACAAAGCAAGACCCAATTTACTCAGTCTATTAGAAATGCAAAGACATGCATAAGTTGTAAAAATTATAAAGATATACTATTCAAAAAGAAAGCATAAAGATGTGATGGATCTATATTCATGTTAGAGAAATAGATTTCATACCAGAAGTTAAAAATGAATATCATGATAATAAAAGGGTCAGTTCATCAGTAACCCCATTCAACATGATGTGGAACAGCAGAACCACCCAGTCAACATAGAGGTTTATGAGAAATAATAGGATGTTGAGTAAGTCTCTGTGTGAGTCAGTTGTTTGTTATGCAGATAAAGATAATTGAAACAGAAATTAGCACCTAGCAGGGAGTTTGTTTCAAAACTAAAACCTGATATTTTTGGCATTGGGACTATTTTGGAAAGAGACTATAAGGATGGCAAGGCAATTTTATTAATGTGGTAAAACTATTGTGTATATCAATGTAGAAAACAGAAAAATATACATGATGACATTTTTGACTAGGCAAAAAAGATTTCAGGGCAAAATATGTAAATTACCAAATAGCTTCATTTACTGGCCTATGATAAAATAAGAAAGAAAATAGATAATGATGTTACGTGTTCAACCAAAATTTAGAAAAAATATTTTTAACAGAGGAGTACTATGTTGAAAAATAAATATGATTCTTATTTTCAGACTTCCAGCTGGTAAAAAATTTTCAAAATAGACTCAGAGCTATGATTAAATCCAGGATATTACCAGTGAAACTTGAGGTTCAGGTCAAGGTCAAGGGTGCATGGGTTTTAAACCCTTTGTTAAGACTATAGAATGATTTAAGGCAGAGGCATGTAGACCCCTCAGGTAAACAAAAATGTTTCTAAAAACCTGAAGGACATGATCTAATTTTCACCTCAAGGTAGAGGGGAAATAATTCAAAGTGATTTGTGGGTCTGGCAGGAAGCTGGCTAAGAAAATCACTCAGCTGCAATATGAACCATTACTTATGGCTTGCAGAGCAGAGGTCACAGAAGTACTATGGACCAGACTCTGCTATGTACTTTCCTCCTTCTCCCCTCCTTTTAGCATGTGTATCTATTGCAATATTCCAGTCTCTGTCTAGCTTTGTATATTGGGAATATGGATGACCAGACAAGTTGTCTAAATTAAGAAAAACTATACCCAAAAGCTAAAACAGAGAAACAATAATCAGGTAGTGTCATCTACATCTAGATTTAATATGAACAACGATATCCAACATTTTAAACTAATGCCAATGTGATAAGACATTTGTGGGTGAAAAGAGTATAATTTGCACATCAAGCATGTGAGTTATAGTGGCCAGAGGTTGATCTGTGTGGTACATGATACCTAAAAATGAGAACCAATTATCCCTCTTGTTCAGCTGTGGTTGGCTAGACATCCTTCTGTCCACGTTGTTCTTCAAATGACTAGCATAGGCCTCCTCACAACATCATAGACTAAGGGTAATCAGATTTTTTAGAGGTGTGGTTCTAAACTAGAGAAGATTTTTGTCCCCTAGGGCACATTTGGCAAAGTTTAGAGACATTTTTGGTTGTCATGACTGGGGATATGAAAGGCACTTCCGGTGGGTATGCTATGCGTGGAGTTGTGTCTTCAAAAAATTCACATGTTGTTGTACTAACCCTAAGTTAGGTTCTCAGAAGATGAATATTTTTGTAAGTAGTTCATTTCAGATAGAGAATTACTTAGTTAAGATGAAGTTTTGCTTGGTTAATATAGTCCCTAATCCAGTATGACTGGTATCCTTATCAAAAGGGAAAATTTAGGCACAGATACACACTGAGGGAGACTGCCATGTGAAGGAAGATGAAGGAAGAGATTAGGTTGATACTTCTACAAATACAGAAAACCAAATAGATCCAGAAAAACACTAGAAGCTGGGGGAGAGTCATGGAAGAGAGTCTTTCTCGTGTTCCTCAGAAGGAACCAGTCCTGCCAAGACCTTGATCTTGAACTTCTAAACTCTAGAACTGTGAAAGAATAAATTTCTGTTGTTTTAGCTACCAGTTTGTGGTGTAGACCTAGCAAATGAATACAACATAGAGGTCAGGGTTGCTGTATACACTTTATAATGAACAAGAAAGTTGCAAACAACAAAAAAGTAACTGGTAAAAATGTCATTAGTGCTGAGGTTAAGAGCTTTCTCTAGGGCAAGCATTTCAAGAGAAATAAATTAGAAAGTGCCAGTCTCTTAAGATCTATAGTCCAAAATTGCCAAAGTAACACTTTTGCAAGATTCTATCACACAAACATTTCAAATGTAAAATATATACTCTCTGCTAAGACACTAAGAGTCTTCTTCTATCATAGCATTAAGCTTAGGTTGAGATTAGAAAATAAAACTTTCTAAAAATTCTTTTTACAAAATCTGCAAAAGCATAGAATACTTAAAGTTAATATTTTTAAAATTAGGAAAAGGAAAGTATTTATGCAGAAAACTACAAAACATGAGTGAAGGAAATTAAAGGAGATACATGGGATGGAAAAATGTAACTTGACAATATATTGGAAGAACAATGTAATCCCTATTATAATGCAAGTAGAGGTTATTACAAAATTGATGACCTGGTTTAAACTGTGGAAATATATAAACCTATAATGACAAAAGTAATCTATTAAAATAAAAGAACAAGCCTCGAAAAATTGTACTATCTGATTTCATAACTTAATCTCAAGAAAGTTATGTTATTGGCCAAAAACAGACAATTCGATCAATGAAAGTGAAAAATTTTAGACATAGAACCACATATACAATTAATTTATTTTCAGCGTAGTATCCAAAGTACTAATAGGAAAATAGAAGTGTTTTTTTTTTCAAAACATGATAATGGAAGAAGTAGATATTCTCATGGGAAAAATGAAATTGACTTCTACTTCACACCATACACAAAGACATTAATTTTAGATGATCATTGATCACCATTTAAAAGCTAAAACTATAAAGCTTCAAGGAAAAAATGTACGAGAAGCTCTTTGTGACCTAGAAGGATGCTTTTTTTTTATTAGAAAATGTAAAGAGATCAAAAACCATTAAAGAAAAAAAATGACAATTTAGACTAACCAAATTTAAATTTTTGTTCACCAAAAATATCATTAAGAAAGTAAATAGATAAGCATATGCTAACACAAGTCTGATAAAAAAAAACATGTATATCTAACAAAGGAATCAAGATGAAAGATACATAAAGTACCTAGAATTCAATAAAATAAAGCAAGCCACTAAAAATAATGTGCATGCCCTTGATTTCCTTCCTTTGTCTGATGGCTCTGGCTATGACTTCCAGCACTATGTTGATTAGAATTGGTGATAGAGGGCAACCTTGTCTCATTCCACTTCTAAGCAGAAATACTTTCAATTTTGACCTGTTCAGTATGATGTTGGCTGTGGATTTATCATATACTGACTGCTTGTACCATTTTTAGGTAAGTCCCATATATGCCTATTTTGTTAAGTGTTCATGTCATAAAAGGGTGCTGAATATTGTCAAATGCTTTTTCTGTGTCTATTGAGAGGATCATATGGTCTTTATTTTTACTTCTATTTATGTGTTAAGTTACATTTATAGATTTGTGCACGTGGAACCATCCCTACATCTCTGGGATGAAGGCCACTTGGTGGTGATGGATTACTTTTTTTTCTTTTTTCGTTATTGAAGTATAATTTACATAATATGCCTTTACTCCATTGAGTACACAATTAAATGCTTATTAGTAAATTTACCAAATTGTACAGCTATTCACATAAATCACTTTTAGAGGATTTCCTTCCCCCTATTGAGACCCCTAATTTCCTTCCCCAACTACATTCCAAGCATGCCCCTACCCTCCACAGTGCTCACCACATCACTTAGATGTGGGTCTAGCCCCTAACTCCCGAATCCCTAGTGAACACCACCACCATTTGAGCACCATAGTGTTAATCAGTCAGTACCAATTTGATGGCAAGTACATGTGGGGCCCATTCTTCCAGTCTTGTGTCACCTCACTTCGAATAATGGGCTCAAGCTTAATCCAGGA